>JAHWFP010062694.1:7445-36523 GCA_023313725.1 Lithobius niger
GCAAAATATAATTGGTTGAGTGATCAACATGTGTTGATATCTAATTATATCTCGCACAAATAATAGAAAAATTTGAATAAAACGAAAAGCAGGTTGCTTAATATGATGTCTGCTATATTTCTATACATATTACACGCACTATTAAGCATATAGTATAATTGTCTGAGAGAGCAACACGGATTGATATCTAATGATACCTCGAAAACTACTGAACAGAATTGAACCAAACAAAAAAAGTAGAGTACTTAGTATGATATCTGTAATATTTCTATACATAGTCACTCAAAAAAATGTAAGTGGCTGTGCTAGTTACACAGGTTGATATCTAATGATATCCCAAAAACTGCTGTGTAGAATTAAATCGGACAAATTTGAATTGCTCATTATATTTGCTATATTTCTATACATATTACATGCAGTACTAAGCAGTTAAATATAATTGGCAGAGCGAGCAACACGTCTTGATATCTAATGATATCTCATAAACTATTGGATAGAATTAAATGAAACAAAAACTGGATTGCTTTTTATATCTGCTATATTTCTATTCGTATTACATGCCATGCAACCAAATATAATTGGCCCAGCAAGCAACATGAATTTTTGTGATGTCTCAAAAACTAAATGACTTGAATGAAGCAAAAACTGGATTGCTTATTATGATATTTGCCAGATTTCTATATGTATTACCTGCTAAACAAAGCAAAAAAATTTAGTTGGCAGAGCGAGCAACACGTTATGATACGATCTGTAGAAAACTACAGAGTAGATTTTCATAAACAAAAAGTGAACTGCATATTTAGTTCTATTAATACATAAAACATCAGCTGGTTAATTATAGGTTCCTACTATCATTACCTGATGATAATGCCAAGACTGCTAACCATTAAAATTCTGATAGGCATTACTGTGTGCGGTATATACGTATGAAAGGGCTTTGGTAGCTTAAAATTTATCTCAACGAAAGCTCTCTCATCGTGGGTGCCTGTCTACCTACTCACCCGCACTTCTTTGCTTATTTTTTTGTTTTTGGACGTCTCATTCTTCTTAATTGGCAAAGAATTTAAAAAATCGTAGGAAGACCCTGAAGAGCAACATACTGTTTGTTTTATTTGAAACAGTTCGGTAGTATTTTATATATTCAAATGTCATGAAATGCTATCCGTTCGGTAAACTATTAGTGGCTTGTTGTGTGTAATATTGTAACATGGCGTGTAATATTTGTAGCAATATAGAAGGAACCTGATAAGCACCCAAGTATTCGTTTCAGCGAGTATTTTGTCATTTGTAGTATTAACTTTTTTGAAGAAAAATACTAAAAAGTTTTCTGAACTTATCCATCAACTCAAAGCAATTCTATTTCATAGAATTAAACGAAATAATCATTTGCTCCCTGTTTGTTGAACATAGAAGAATAATAAGCTAATCGAACACTTCAGAGTTTATTGTAATAAAATAGGGGAAGTGCCAAATTGTAGTTTCAAACAATTTAAATTGATATCTGGGTTTGCCATATTATGGCTTGCTTTGCAACATTTAAACAAATATTAATTTAAGTAAAGTTATTTAAATGGCAACTTTTTTATAAGCGTTGCAAAGAAAACTTCGAATAGGTTAAGAAGAAAAAGATTTTAAAATAATCCTATGACCCAAAAAATGTAAATTTTGTGTCCGACACAGATAGCATATCAATTTAATTACACCAAATAAAACCTCCATGAAGCTGGCTTAATAAGTGAATTTGTTATGGTATTCATCCGCTGGTTGAAATAAACGATGCGCGCGATATTAAGAGTATCGCACAAATTATTTCACGTTAATTACTGATTAATTTTCCTGAATATTTTATGTTTAATTTCGCTAATCTAAGAAAAAAACTACAAAAACATATATTTTTATTTATGAACTTTCGCCCACAATTAGGGCATAGAATGCATGTGGAAAATTTTAACTGAATTGGATAATTGTTCCGAAAGTTATCGTGGATACAGACTGATGCACAGATAGACAATAGTACGGGATGAGAAGTACCAGCTTCGCACCACGCGTCACTAAAACAAAAAATATTAAACTACACTAATTATTAAATTATTAATTTTTTAATTATTAAACTACACTAATGGAGTTTGGAAGTTGTCGAATAGTTAAACAAATTCATTAATTAATATTAATATTAAGCTGTTAGCAAGGCCTTATTTAGTTTTTTTAACAGAACTTTTTTTTAAAAAAGCTCTATACTTAGGTTGATATAGGAGAGCATTGTTCAGATTTATTCAGACATCGCAATGTGTTCTTCTGCTGAATGCCTATTTTCGCAAGTTGCTCTCATATTATACAATAATGGACACTCGAATAAGCAACGAAACTTGCTGTTTGCCTGAAGGAATTGATCGGAAAAAAGACCCTGGCAAAATTCCTGCCAATCGTTGCAGGTCAGAATAGTGTGAAAGACGGCCATCCTATTTAAGCGGCTGTGGGCTGTTGGCATTTGCCCAATTCTGTCAATAAGGATCTCGTATCCCTGCTCTGAGTAGAGGTTTCACGGTTCGAATATCTGGGTTTGCTCCTCTGTCGTCTTTGTTGTAAATGTAGAGTAAAGATGAGTATTATGACTTGGGGCTCTAAGAAATTTATATAAAAAAAACCGAGTTCTCGAAGTGTCATCAAATATCATTGTAACATTTTACTCACTTGGCCAACTATCTTCTACCATTTAAAGTAATATGTAATTATGATAGAGGTATACTAGACGCGCTAATAAGCAATGGTAGTCTGTCTCGTGAAAATCCGTCCAGTAGTTTTTTAGAGATTATCAGATATCATTTCGTTTTCCTCGCTCAGCCAACTATTTTCAGCCAGTTAACATAGTATGCAATAATGGTAGAAATATACTAGACGATCTAACATACAATTCAGTCCTTATTTAATGAAAATCTATTCACTGGTTCTCTAGATATCTTTAAGATTTTCTCGCTCGCTCAACTATTTTCTTTCAGATAACGTAGTTCGTAATAAGAGTAGAAGTATAGTGGAAATAATTAATAAACAATTCAGTCTTTGTTTCATGAAAATCCGTCCACTAGTTTTCGAGATATCACTTGATATCAAGTTTTTTTTTGCTCGGCCAATTATTTTCAGTCAGTTAACGTAGTATTTAATAAGGGTAGGAATATAGTAGACAATCTAATAAGCAGTTCAGTCTTTGTTTCATGAAAATCCGTCTATTAGTTTTCGAGATAACATCAGATATCTTTACGTTTTCTCGCTCGACCAATTATTTTCAACCAGTTAACGTAGTATTTAATAAGGGTAGAAATATAGTAGACAATCTAATAAGCAGTTCAGTCTTTGTTTCATGAAAATCCGTCCAGTAGTTTTCGAGATACCTGAATTTCTCCATGGTCGTCATTATGACTCTCGATATAACGAAAATGGGCGGTTTTTTTTTTACCGGAACTGTACCTCACTATAAAGATAACTCGCTGAACCCGAGCACATTCGATAAAATGCAGTCCTGATCATGGTTGTGACCTTAATAATGGGTTCAGGGCGTTGTCTTTATGCCAGTGAACAGGTGGCCATACCGGTAAAGGCGGTATGGGAGTGATTTGGAGATGGACCGGTTTGCCGGTTCGAATCTGGGTCATGCCACTAGAATGAATCATAAAAGTGGCTTACTGTATTACGTTATTCTAGCATATGATTTTCGCTGATGGCTTATTTCCAATTTTCCTTTATTTTATTTACAGCAATTTATGTGTATATGAAGAATAAAATGCTCACCCAACTTGTTAAAAGGGTTAACATGCCTCAGCATGCCGCTTGGTGAAGGTGAAGTGAAAAGTGTGCAGTGTGCAGTCATTTCATCCTCATCAATCATCCTCTCATCATGGCATTTTAACCTTCGGATTGTTGCGACTAAAAATAGTTGTGAAGTTGTGAGGCATGTTAACCTTTTCAGACTCGAAGGGTCAAATAAATACGGATGCGACCTAAAGACAATGTAAATAGGTTTCCGTCCGTATTTATTTTGGTACAAAATATTTGGATGCATAGTTTCATTCAATATTTACATGGATTATTGGATATATCAGGAGTATGATAGAACACAACAGGAGTGTATGAGTGGCTAATCAGTGATAATAAAATCGGGGGTAATAAATTTTTGTCGAATATACACTACAGGTTTTGTGCGAAACTGACATTAAGACTGTAACCTAACGAATTCTAATTATTTTTCAATTTTATTTTGTAAGCGGTAGTTTTAAATTAGTTAGCACGAGTTAGTTTTAGTCTGGTTACAGCCTGAGTGTGAAAACGTTTTCAGCGTGTTATCCACAAAAGCTAGAGAGCTTTTTTATTAAAGTATATCCCAATTCAAACTAATAACAAAAGGACCACGCAATCTTTGTATTTATTAATGTTTATAACTTAATGAAACATTTTACTAGCTTACCACTCTATCAGTTCATAACGACAATCATCTTCAGCTGTGTCAGTGGCTGTCAGCGACTATGTCTACGGCTGTGTCAGCAGCTTCCTCTGGTATAGGCCTACGCACCGTGAATTGCTAAAATCGGCCGAGATAGGGCTGTGTGTGTCTACAAGTACTAAATTTGAATCGTTAGATACTAAAAAACTAATGCAGTAAAATGTACATGAATTATGCTAGAAAAATTATAATATACTTGCAAAAAATTCTAAGATACTTGCCTAAAAAATTATAAGATACTTGACTAAATTATATAACTGTGATGTTAAAATGCAAAAACCAGACTGAATTCATTGAGTTTTCCTGCTGGTGTATATACAAATCAAAAGCCGTGTTCATTAACTAGTAGTCGGCATCTGTTTTTAGCTTAGCTCAGCAAGTTGCACATGCGTACAACGAAAAGTTCAAGGGGTATAATTCAGCTGCTGGGGTATAAACGAGAAGGCGGGGTATAATCGCCTGATTCTCTCCTAGGTCAAATATATTCCGACTCATTTGCCTTCCGCCACAGTATCAAGCTGAATATACTTAGTGTAATGGGTGCCTATTTTAATACGTTGTGCTAGTCTTCTAGTGCTGCCATATTGCTCCTGTATCAAATTACCTAAAATAGAAACTAAATGCGTCACACAATGCAGGTATGTGCCACGAAAGCCTCACTGTATTTTATTGTTGGCCAGGGTATTACTTAAATAGCGTTGGAATTTCAAACGCCTATTGTTAGCCTTAAGTTAACCTTGACTGCATGGCACTCACATCTGTAACCATCTTGCACAGGCAGCGACTTCTGACAAATTCCTGTACCACTGTAAGTGCTCCTGGCTTAGTGGTGTAGTGCACGTTATGGACATAGACTTTTCTATGGTTCTCTTGGTTATATTAAGTAAAAAAGTAATTTTTATCCGTTTATTTTATCCATCCGACGATTTTTAAATTTTTGTAATCACATTGAGTTGGCTGTTCTCCCTCCTCCTGAGCTGTTAATGGTGGTGCACCTTAGCCATGGTGTGTAGGAATTTGAAAATGTAAAAATGAATGAAATCTACTTATCACTAACTACCATATATATACATTTCAAATTTACTAGCAACGTTAAACACCTAGAAATCTTGTTTATGGAGTTTTATGGAGTTTACAGGTTTATGGAGTTGAAGGTACATCTGAAAGAACACGGTACAATTACATTTTGCCAACTTACTAAAAAAAATGTACTGCCGTATGTCAAACTGACAATATCCTAGAGATCCTTTATCTACTGCCCTTCTAAAATGGAATGGCATGCCTCTGTACGTATAATTTTTCATCTTTTTTTCCAGGCTAAAGCTGACAACATTCATGCTCTGGAGATGTTTCGGCACACGTGTGAACCACAGTGGCTGTTCGTGGCAGTAAGTTTCTGTACTGTTGTTAACTATTTTAAGTGAGCAATTGGCAAGCACTGTGCATTGTGCAAGATAGGACAGAACCTGTTGTAACAAAGAACCTCTTGTAACTAGTAACAAGAAACTCTTTCAACCTTCATTTACCTAAAATGACAAAGCCACAAGAATGAACATTTAGTGATGGACTTTAATTCAATCATTATTGTTGAGTTTGGTCTAGTAGTTTTAATCTTTTCAAGAATAGTGTGATCTGAAGTTAACTTCTTGTACCAAAATACCTTCCCAATTAAACTTTTGTATTTGTCTGTTCGCGATGAATTCGTGACTATATTGAGCTTTAAAAGCGTCTCTGCCTACCCACGTACCGTACCTAATGATTAGCAATCCTTCAGTCCAAATACCACACTTGCTTGGAATGGGGTCATCCTTATTGTCGGGACGTTACCACTGCGCTCCATGTCTTTAGTTGGATTTTCCTTGTTTTTCCAAAGCATTTATCACTTCTCCATGCTGGATTTGTGAATTAGAAAATTGGGTGCATTTTTTAGTTCCCGTGGAGTGTTGCCATTACGTTATTATAACAAAGTCTAAGTTACTATGCCTGAAGATAGGTTTAAACTGAAGTGACAGTACACGCATTTCAAGCATACTCTGTGAACTTCCATGAAGAATTCTGGACCGGTCGGCCTTGTTCTCCACATTTAAACCCATGCAGAATTTGCCTTATTATTCCTAAGGAACATTGGCCAGAAATCTTAAAGAAGCGAACGCCCCTAGAAAACAAAGCACTGCATCAAGCCAAATGTAAATGGGATCGTGATGCCACTACGGGAGATTTCCTTGCAATCTGAAGCCACTCCCAGGATGAAGAAACTGATAAAAAATGCAAAAAATTCTGAAGACTACTAAAATGTGTTCTCGTCTGGGGAAACCAATTTCATAATCAATTGAATTTTATCCTTCAAATCTCGTGCAGTCAAACATGATGTTACCTTTCCCCTAACCTAGATTATTATGTTAACATCGATATTAACATCGATATTAACATCGATGTTAACATCGATATTATGTTAACATTGATGAAAATACAGAAGATAATAAACCTGTCACCATTTTTATGGAAGGATTGTATTTACCATTCACTCTGTCATTCAGGCTGATTTCAAAGGAGTGGTTAAAGAAGTTCTACTTCTTATCAAGTTTATTGTATTTCGAAGACTTTTGTACAAAATACTGCTCCTATTTTATCACCGTAACGGAATTAGTCATTCCCTCTTTCCCGAGTGATGGATTTTTCACCAGAAATGGAGTGCCATGTTTGCCACCCAGCTATTTTAACTCTGCCATTATGCCAGGCATTACTCCTCTTAGAAGTCTGTCTCGAATGCCTGCAAATTCGCCTGTTGCCAATTCACCTTCACCAAAAAGATGAAGTAAGAAGTTAAGATCCTTCACTGGGGATGTGACGTGTTCCTCTCGTAGTTGTGAGTCTTTGCCTTCAACCTTCCTCAAACAGCCTTCATCTTTGGTAATGACTCATGATAACCGGCCTTTCACAACGGCTTCCCGGCCATTGATGCACCATTGCTCGTCGCCAGGTTCAAGCAATAAAGACAACCTTGTCTCCTTCCCAACTTCGCATGAGAAAGACGGGTCCCAACCCGTCTTTCGTTCACTCATCACAACCTTCCATTGATCACCTCCAATGAATGACATCGCTTGTCACGCCACTTTGAGGAAAGCTTTCAAAAGAAGACCCTTCCACCAAACCTTTTTTGGACCTCAAACAGTGGAAGGCGCAGTCTCCGATTGCCTTCTCCACAAGCCATCCTCTCCGAAGCCTGCCAACTGGATTCGGCTTTGGCGTACGCATAAACAACCTCAAACAATGAGCCTCCATCTGCCAATCAACTATTGAAACTCTGCAAGGACCCCCCCCCCCCTCCCTATCCCCCATCTCGTTCTGGTTGCGACAACGGGGGTCTCTATCTATCAAATACTAAAGTTCATTATGTGCTAAATTATTTCAATTTGCTCTTTTAATTGCCCAGAATTAAAATTGAACACCCTTTTGATTTGTTAAGTCATTTAAACTTGAGTTTCGCTTCTATACCGCTTCGACCGCTGGCATCACACCTTAGTCATGCAGATAGCGCTAGCCTAGTCACTTTTCGTTTCGGGCGCTGTCCAGGAAGGACCTGTACACGTCGTACTGCTTTAAATTTATACCATCGCTGTGTCAAAAATGGATTTTGGAAAAACCCTTCAGAAATTATGGCCGACCAGTGCTGTCGTTGTTTGACTGAGCTGCTACCATCAGGCAAGATCCTGCTTTGTTCTAACATAGTATGCGGTAAATACTTTTATATTGGGTACATGAATGTTTCAAAATCATGTTTCTATTGGATGAAGGACTCTGCAAGGGTAAACTGGCTCTGTAAAGCCTGCTGATTGGGTGCGAATTCAAGCGAGCGAGTTGTTTCGAAAGGCAAACCCCGCCATAACGAAGTTTCTCATCCACATGCCAACACTGGGGTTTTCGACTCTGAAACCTGCAAGCCCCCTGTGAGTGACTCTTCTTATTTTGGTTCAGTTGATGGTAAGCGTGGCCCTGTGAGTATTTTTCCACTTGAATGCACGGACCCCTGTTTTATTATAGACAAACCTGCCTCACTCCCACTATTGTGCTCCTTATTAGAATGAACCGACACGAACGGCAAACCCCGCTATAGCAAAATTGCACAGTTGTGCATTGATAACGTTACAACAGTAAAACCAGCAAGTCCCATAGCAGGGACTCTTGCTCTTTCAAATTGAACAATGGAAACTGTGGTTCTGCGTGTGCTCCTTTGAACTGAATGAGTCCTGGTGCTACTGGAAACATTTTTGCCTCACCCTCTCCTTTTCCCCCACCTGGCCGGATTCAACTTTAGACTTGACACTTTCTGACGGAACGTCCGATCTGCCTTCGCCCCTAACTAGCCGCACAGTGTGACTGCTTTAACACGTCTGTGACCACTGCTGATAGTAGTTTGTGACCTGGAAAAAACTTCACACGTCAACGTTCTGCAACAAACGTACTGAAACCTGCCAATGTGAATGTTACCCAACTAACGGAGCTGTTTAAATCAACAGCCAAAATAACGAGACTTGAGAACGAACTGAATATAAGTGCTCAGTCTGTTAAGCTTGATCAAATGCACAATAGAATAAATGACTCACTTACTTTAATTTACAATAAATTCTCAAATCATCACCATGATGTGGGCAAATTGGCCGCAAAACTGCCTGTTTTTTCTTTTACATGATCCATCTATGGCTACTGGGGAAATAAAAGATATAAATAGAAAAAAATAGAACGAAAAATAAATGATGATACTGATAAAACCGAAGGTTTATCAAGGTTTGAAAGCTTATCTTTAGAACCTTGGATGAAGATTACCAACTTATGTAGACCAACGCAAATTTGTTTGAGACGGTGATTGAAAACACAATACTGAAACAGACTTAAGATGTTACCCAGACTTAGCGATGGAAAGTTTATAGGAATGCTCTCCGCTATTATTAGGACCGGTACTAAACCAGTAAATAGCGATGCTCATAAAATTAAAATAACGAAATTCCTATCGAATGCGACCAGGGAACCACTAGAGGTGCTATCCTCTCATCTGGATGAAACATCGTCTGACTCCGATACTAGAAACCCATCGAGCACTGACCTCACGCTTCTGACCTGCATTAGCTAAGGGAAATGGGAAAAAGAATAAAAACACTTTCGTCTTACCAGATATGATTACAGTGAGACATAAGAATGTGAAACCAAAGCAGCCTAGGCACCTCGAGTTTTCAGGTAAACACACACATAAAAGATGTTGAGCCCTCCACGATGAATGACCGCCTCCCCCCTCACAAACCCCATAACGGGAAAAAAAATAAAAAATCTTTTGATTTTGATAAAATAATTGATGTCTTTGAAAAAAAAACTTGGCCTGTCCTTCTAAAGTAGCTGGCCCCATAATTGATGGCTCGAAAACAGATCAGAGGTAAAGCCAATAGTTGAAATTGGCATAGTGAAACATATTTTCAGTGGTGACTCCCATTTTCGTGCCCTGCATGGTACAAAATCTTCACAAACTCAACAAACTGGCTAATTCCCGGAGCTTCGGTTCAACATCTCGTTGGTTAAAAGGCAAGTATATGTAACTATTTGCGGGATCGAACATTAGATCTGATAACTCTGAAGATATCCCACATCACATCTCTACTCTTTGCAAAAAAATCATTGAACTGATGCCAAATGCAAGGCTGACAGTTGTGGGTTTCCCCCCAGGTTACACAAACACTACTATGAGGACATGAATGTACAACATACAAACTCCTTGTTACGCACGTTATGCGTAGAGAAAAACTACAACTACATCTCCATGGACGAACTGATATTGACGACTCATACCTTTTAGCAAGAGATGGTATACATCTTACTCGTAAGGGAAGTTTGCCCTCTTAAATGTGTGAGAAAATATTTGTTTAAATGCCCGTTAAACTAAATCGTACAACAGGGACGATGACGAGAAAAGTTCATTGTCCACCAGACGTAGCTCTGAATCTGAATAACGTATCCGAGTTTACCATGGCATGTCTAAAATGTTGCCCAGACCTGGTGTGCTTGGTGTCCTGGATTCATTCAGTGATCACTTCACCTACGAGAACTCTACTCCAATCCACTCCATCCCCTGATGTAAAGAAGACCACCCATGAGATACGAACCCTCTCTGCCTTGTGGGCTGCTTACACCTGTCTACCAATGGAAGAAATCTTTCAGGCTGCCTTCTGGAAATGAGAGACTACCTTCATTTCGCACTCCTGAGAGACATGACCTCCGAAGCAGATGCTTTATCTTCTCTTGGACTTCATGCATCCACCATCCAGTTTACCGAAAACTGAACGATGCTCAAATTTAATTGGGTATGCATTCTGTGGAAAAAACGTGATTTCCCATTCCCCAGCGTGAATGGGTGAATCCGTTTTTATCCCTAAATATCCACCCAATTAACCCTCCTTGCCTCCCCTCACTGTTGGGATTGACTGGATGTCATCGTGACCGTCAGTGGTACCCTAATAGCACTTGACGACCTTTAGACGTCCGTTACACATCTAGTGTATCAGAAACGTCACGTCCAAATTAGATTCAGCTGGACCAAAAAGACCTTCAATATAAGTCCAGTCGACCTGACCATGACACGGATCTGTAGGTCCAGAAGATGCCCAGCTGACAGTCACTTCAGACGTGTTTTGGATTGGATCTGTAACTTTGTGGGACATTGGCGTGAGAATTTATTGTCTGTGTGACCACTACTTGTTTACTACGAATATAGTACCTGCCAATCTACATAAAAATAGCTATAGTTAGTGCACTAACATAGACTTTCTTAGTAATTAAAGACGACTTAAGAACCAAATGTACTTACAGAATTATTTGACTCTGAATCTACTGTTTAAATTACTCAAGTAGTAATAAAACCCACCATATCACGATTTAATGGCAGAACTTCCGGTTCATTTCCAGCCTATTACATCATTTCCGGTTTTCTTTGATAGCATCATTTGCAATTTTGTTTATGATCATGGATCTCTATATGTCTAAATTGGACTATCCATGTTTTGAAGGGTGCCGTGACATTGTATCCTGAATTATATTGAAGAAGTTCGCCGTCGTCATGGCCGTAGGAAGCGGTACGGCTGGTGCGGCATTTGCCGTACCACTTTTTGGCACACAAGTTTTAAAATACCATATATTCAAACACACACAACGCGTCTGCTGTCGTCACACTTCTGAAGGGCCCTGTAACACGCATGTAATCCGTGTAATCCTGCCAAGATTTGATGAGCACCATCTTTCCCTAGCGTAAACCATGGAGCTTAAGATGTACTATCATGTAGTGTGATAGTAACGAGTCCATGCGTATTGCGTAAACAGCGCAACTTTCCCCGCACCCTACGAAGGACAATAAGCTTGACCAAGAGAAGGGGGTTGGGGGGGGGATGAAGTAAAAGAAACACTAAAGTAAACTTCAGCTAGTGGATAACACCAAACTTTGGAGAAAGCCCAAAAGAGCAGCCAACCGATTATAACTTTCTCAAAAGTAAGTTTTGTAAGTCACTAATAACGGAATAGGAAATATCGCCTACATACAAGGGGGGGGGGGGGGGAGACTAATTACTTAATTGCATGCTACGTACATAACGGTACAGTCCTAAATGAACTGATGTAATTAAAAATAATAATCACAAGGTAAAGGGTAAACGAGGCAAACAGGCTTCATTAAAGACTGGTTTTGCTAGGATACAAGATACACTATTCTCAGAAAGAAATAAAACCCAACTAACCAGACTTGGACTCAAATACAGGACTTCCCACCAACCTCACGTAATTTGGATACACTAACATTTTATATAAACAAAGTAATTTGCCCTCTTTCGATCAAAGTTTTATATTTATACAAATCAATACAATACAATCAATACAAATTTGGTACAAATCAGCTTCATGGCCAAAATTAGAGGGGGTCAGGGGCACCAACTAAAAAGTCACCGTCGGTCCAGAAATGCACCCCAGTCGGTGGAGCAAACTACAAAAAACAAAAAGTCCTCAAAAATTCTCTGCCCTAGCACCTCCCCCCACCATAAATTCGTAGATCTGCTCCTGTTGTAGTCCACATTTTAACTAAAAAAGTAAACCTTAAACATTTGTTTAAAACATAGCCTCCAAAGCTAGATAAGACACTACAGTACCAGAAATTGCTTCAAATTTCGTGGTTCTGCTGGGACCCTGCTGTGGAACTTCACAGTGCTTCCCCAGACCCCTAGCTGATTTGGTTAGGCCGTACTACTTTTAATTTGCTTCCTACGGCCCTGGTCATTAGAAAACTCTCAAATTCAAAAGAAGACAGAAACACTAAATGTATTGCGCAAATTTTCGACGGGCACATCGACTCATGATGTTAAATTGCTGCCATTACCGGAGGTGCCATTATTAAATCGTGGTATGGTACGTTTTATTACTACTTGCTCGTCTGCAAGTGCTATTTTTATGGATAGGTTTTAATTTCTTTGTGTCTTCATACAGTTCTTCAGAGATGTTATTTTCTTAAATAGCTATTATTTTTATTATTCGGGTATGAAATAGAATTATAGCTAAGGTCCAGGACTATCTTCGTTCCCAATCTAACCATTTATTTACTGGTTTGTTATTTTCTTTAATTTGCCACATAGTTTACAACCTGTGACGTGCTGGACCAAGATTGGAGTCGGAAGGACTTCTTTTGACCACAAATGGACGTTACATTTCAGACGTCTGTCAGACGTTTTCTGGACGTCTCAAATTAGACTTCACCACAATCGGACGCGTTGGACCACTAATGGAAGTCGAGAGTTGTACGGGCTACTTGCCATAATTGTCAAAGCATGCAGACTGCGTGTGATGCTGCTGCCCTTGTTCTACTGCCTAGAAATCTAATTATGTATTTCACATTGTAGCTAAAGATTACATTTAAGTCGTCGATTAATAAATTAATACCAGAAATGTGTAAAACGGTCTGTTGTGAATGAAGAGTATCAACTGGCTTAGATCTTCATCCAGGTTTCGATATTGCAGCACCCACCTTGCATAATACATTTACTTCACATATTATGGAATTTTAAAAGAGCACATCATGATATGATAGTTTAGTAAAGAATTGAATTGGATCTTTGTTCGTTGTGTGACATGACTAGCAAGGTTGCAAAGCATTATGTTGGAATTAATTAAGCTGTATGTTCAAACACTCCACAAACACCGAGTTTGGCAAATGTTTGACGAACAGATAATGGAAACACTTGCGTTCGACGTCTTCCACAGGGCCGTAGCTAGGAATTTTTTCTGGGAGGGCAAACCGGTAATTTACGCCCCCTCCGAGTTTTACACCCCCCCCCCCCCCCCCCCATCACAACGAAAAAAAAGTCCAGTCCAAAAACTCTTAAACTAAAACGAAAACGATAAAAAATAATTATTTTTTAAAAGACAGTTAGCTAGGTAAGACAGGCAGCTTGGTATGGCCCTGCATCTTTCTGTAAAACCGATAAAGCGTATTTTCAATGAGTGTTATCGCCAAAAATAGTTAGGACCAGTCGTTCTATATTTGGCACAATGCAATGGGGTCGCGACCCAGAACGAGAGATGGCACATGTGCAGTGATATTACGGGTCCTCCTTTATTTCACTTCACATAATATAGTAGATTGTAGGTGGTAAGTAAACTGAAGAAGACAAAGATATACCCAAAAATGGAAGGGTTCATCCATCTACCCTTTCACAAGTGTTTCGGCCTTTTTTTTAAATTAAATCAGAAAGTCGATAGTTTTTGCCAAATAGTTTACGAAGCGTACAGTCAGCGTCAAGAAGGGCCTCGTGAGATTTCTTTGTCTGGAAAAGAAAGGGAAAAAAATGGTCCGACTGGGACGCGAACCCAGAACTTCCTGAGTATTAGCTAGGCCGGGCGCTCGAACCAATGCACTACTGGCGTGGACTCTGGCTTCAGTTCCATCATGGCTTAGAACTGGTTCAACCGTTCCGAGTTGTGACCTAAAGACCACCAACTTGCAAAGAGATACGAAAAATACTTGCTTCCTAGCGACCATAGAAAATGCAAGTAGTAATAAGAGCAATTTTGATTTCTTGTCTATGGCAAGACTGTTTAGAGGCGTATTGCACACTAATTTTCATGCCTATTAAACCACGGAGAAATTAGGCTAGAATTTGTTGGTTATATTTATTTTTTGGTCAAATTTTTGCTCATTGTACAGGGAAAATGCACTTTCATTTTCTTTTATTTTATTTTTGTGTGGTGAAAAGTACTAAGGTTTGTTAACGTTTTCCGGTATTGTCTAATCAACCTTGTGTAAATTATTTCTACAGTATTATTATCAGTAGGTCTATTTAAAGCCGATAGGTATGCGTGATGCAGTATAGGATTAAAGTAGTTTGCGAATTGTATTGTTCCACTTGAAAAAGCTTCATTGGAACAATCAGTTTCTTTGTTGGTTTTTAAATTTTAACGCTAAATACAGGCATCAACAAGGGTCTGAAACGAAGTGTTTTTGCTGGGTTATTTATGTTTAGTCTTCCTTTGTAAATTAGAAAAAAAAATTACACGAAATTTGCGTTAGCAGACGGCTGCTGAAAAAAAATGTAGGTTGACCATCACTTATAATCCAGCTGTAAGTTAGAAAATAATTCTTCCCAGCCTGAGGGCTATTTCAGTTCCAGGCTTGTGGCCAACTTCAAATCTAGATTTGAACCTTATTGATTCAAGACAATGTCGCGGTGAGTGCGTGCGAGTATTGGAAGTGGAGGAGGGGTGAATGGGTTGGGGGGGGGGGGAGGTGAGACGCGTGCCACCTACGACTTCTCCAAGATCGGTGTTACCTGTAAAATGACTTCAAATTCGGTACAATTGTTAAGTTCCCTGGCTTATCAATAAGTAAACGGAAATCCTAGTTTTCCTTATAAAAATCGTGTAACTGCCGCCATCACATCAACCCTCTCCCAAAAAGCGCGAAAGAAATGGTTTCATACTTTTCTTCCGCGTTAAGACGTAGAATTATTCATTTGTTTTCGGTAGTTTTTGGGCACCGTTATTTTTTAATGCTGTCTGCCAAAAAAGAAAACGTCACTAGATAGTAGCTAAATCCAAAGCAGGATTTCAGGTTAATACAACCATGCAGTGCGATAGTATGTAAGTCGAAGATACAACGATGCTTGAGGATCCATCGCACTGGCTCTACTAGGTTGGGCTTCGCTGCACAACTGTATCTACCGTCCCTCGTCGTCGTAGCTGTCTCGGTTGGCTATTTTTGCAGTTTAAATTAATCCGAAAATTTATTCAACAAAAGGAATAGCTTATGGTTTCCGCCAAAACCGTTGTGTGGTATCAATAAAAATGGACACGCCATTAAAAAAAAAACCATTTTTGGAGAAGGAAAAGAAAGTTAATACTTTTTGCGTTATTCCAAGTATTGTTTTTATGCCCCCTCGAACATTTTTGGGGGGTAGGCAGTTGCCTCCCCTGCCCCCCCCCCCGGTAGTTACGGGCCTGGTCTTCCAGCCCTTTTTAAAGCTGTTAATCCTTGTTTACCTACATCATCATCATTACTGCTGTCGTCTGCTTCCAGATTTGAAACCACCGTGGTTTGCCTACGATATTTGGAAGGCCGTTGTGTTCCCAACGATGTGCGAATTGTGTGATTAGCTTGTCGTGCACCAGGTTATGTGATACGTGGGAACGAAGGGGGCTGAAGATTCCTCAGGGGAATGCCACATTTTTCATAGTGCTGGATGGAAAGTGATTGTAGGGCACGAAGATGGGGGTCCCAACTTGAGTTTGATTTTAGAAGGGTTGTGGTTTTATTCCACCCAATGTTGTGTCCCGTTTCACTGTGATGGAATGCGATGCCATTTTCTTGCATTTTCTTAGAGTCAGCTATGTGCTCTTTCCAGACAGTTGTTAATCCCTCTCCTTGTCTCACCAATGTAAACAGCATCGTATTCCTCACAAGGCACTTATCTGTTCGTCATAAATTTGTTTGTGGAGTGTTTGAACATACAGCATAATTAATTCTAACATAATGTTTTCCCAAGTTCAAAGTGATTCGTCGCACAGTTTCTTTCTGGTTATAAAGCGTTAGCTTAAGCACATTAGCTATGAGAACTACCTTTTTTTTGTTTTCTTAGGGAGGTAAAATCGTTGGATTCCTAAGAGGAAACAATATGTCACTTCTAGTCAAGATGATGAACGACCAATCGGCTCACGAGAAAAAAGTAGAGGCTGGAAAAGCGACACGGCGACCGGTAAGCTGTAAAAAATTTATATACTAGTGATATTTGCACGGTAGCTAATGTTGAATAATGCCAAGCCTACACTGTTGCCATGTGTTTAAAAGATGACAATTTTTAGTTTAATTCTTAGTTTAGTGTCTAAATTTGGTATGGCATCCAGTTGGTTTGGAGATCAGAGACTTGATGCGATCTTGTATCCTCTTAGCTTTGCAACCAGGATGCCACCCACCCTGCTGTACATTGTTCGCTCTGTATGGGTTCCCAGGAAATCCCCTAACTTTTCATTGCTGGACTTCATTATTTTCATTCTTGTGTGAAGTGTTCGTACTGGTAGTGGTGTTACGCGCTATTTCATCATTTTCTCTTTCATGTGGATCCTTGCCACTAAGTCTAATGCTAAAACAGTTCCACATTATTGCCACGTATTTATAAGTTAGTGTTAAAAATTTGCTTCACTTCGCTGTTACTTATGGGGCTTCAATAGCTCTTAAAATCAAGTCCGGGTTTAAGCTTGTTCTTTCGGTAATTGCATTAGCATCTACCCTTGCCTGTTACATTTTGCATGAATCATACAATACTATTATTCGTTAACCTTGAGCTATATTTCGAGTTACTAGTTAGGTGCTTTGTTTTTGGGAATATTTTTTTTAGTCATTTCCATTGGCTTCACTGCATTGGCTTTGTATTAACAGCTTCTTACTGTTTAGTACGTTGTTGCCTCATCTTCAAGTTACTCACAGCCGCTTGCTATCCTATGGTCATCACTTTAAGGGACCTACAAATTTTTCTGGAGGAGGAACTGACAATTTTTATGCCCCAACCCCACTGACAATTTTTATGCCTTTACTGATAACTTTTTTCTCTAATTCCCCTACCGTTCAGGACAAAAAAGTGTAGGCATCCTCTCTAGATTTCCCCTAACACTGATTGGATTGGGACTCAAGTATGCAATCTCTAATCTCCTGCAAAAGAAAAAGGGAGAGATGGAATATAATGTTTACAGGATGGAAAGCCAAATGGGCTCGAGAAAGGTTAAAGAAGTACGGATGCAAACCTATTTGACATTTGTTTCTGCATTGTTTATACTTTGCAGATTTAATGGTTAAAAAGTCCCAATATTTTATAAACAAAAGGGGAAACAGTGGAGTTAAAAACGTCCCAATATTTTATAAATTAGATTTAATGGTTAAAAAATTCCAATATTATATAAACAAAAGGGGAAACAGTGTAGTTACAAACTGACTTCTCCTAGAAGCTTCTCCTAGCTTCTCCCTCCCTGCTCCTAGACTAGCTACGACCTGGTATTGAGTTTAGAACGCCCACTTCATCTTTTCTGTTATCCCTGGTGTTATCAACTAAAGTGGGTGATTTTCTCCCATAGTCGTATAGAATACAATAGAATAGAAAATGGAGTAGAATAGAATATGGTTACAGAATGTCATATTAATTTCATTTTTTTAAGGTTATCTCCAAAATACTAAATACGAAAGTATTATTTATTTGGTCATTAGTGGCACTGTCTCTTCGCATTAGTGCAATAGACCGTAGAACGTGGAACAGAAACCGCATAAAAAATTGTTTATCATGGAAACATTTTTGGAAGGGGGGACATCTAAGAATTAGTGTTGATTTTCAAAAATGTGAAAAATGTGATTAGCATACAGGGTGATCCAACTGAAGTGTTACGAGCCGATATCCTAAAATGGCTAATGAGATAATAATAATAATAAAAATGCAATGATGGGTGTGATGGGGGACGTTTTAAACATCATCGTAATTATTTTATTTATTACGGTATCCGAATTTAAATCTGTTTTTTTTTTGTCGGTCATATTGTGTCCTTGCGTCCAACTTTCTAATTTACTTTTTTGCTGTATCGTATCTTGTTTGGAAGATAGCACGTGGATGACCTTGAAATATTAATTCAAGGTCATTCCTTTTTGCTCGTGTAAACGTCCCCCCATCACACCCATCATTTCTATCATCATTATTCTCTCATTAGCCATTCACAGGATATCGGCCTGTAACACTTTAGTTAAGTCACCCTGTATATTACTAAATAAGTTGTTGGTAGCAGGGGTTCGAAAGTATCGTTCTAATGCATTTGGAAGGTATTGCTAAACCAAATCAAATTAAATATGCACGTTTCAGAAAAAAATCTGTGCATCCCCTATCAGTAGGTTGCAGCTTAAAGTGAGTTACTCCCCTGCCCTATAATCGCTATGTCGAAGTCTCGATTCGCTGAAGATGACAGTTTGGATAAAGTTCTATCGCGTACAAGGCTCAGAGTTTTAACTGAAGTGGCCTTCTCAATGGTTCTCACTATATGTACCATAGTTACAACGAAAAGCTTGTCAATTGATGACATGCATGGCACGCATATAATATAATCTTAGGATTATCACAGAATATCTTCCAGCCGCCACATTTTAAATTGGATTTATTGCAAGGGATTAACAAACCGTAGGTCAATAATGCCTTGTGACTAGACTTAGTTTGTAGTACGGTGTCTAGAAAACTTCAGACTCGTCTCGTTTAGAGGGTATATTGAAACAAAATTTCATGCAGTCACCTATCATTGGTACCTATCAAGCTTATTAGTTCCTCCACTAGGAAACAGAATTTCACACATCATGATTGATACTTAATGTTACATCTGCTTAATTACACTACATTTAATTTATGACACCTTCTAAGCAAACATCTGGCGTTCATTGCTGACTTTTGTGTTCTCTCAGTATTCTAGTTGGTTTATGTGGAATTTTCGAATGTTTTGACCGGACAACTTAGGGCTTGCCCTGTTTTTATACACTTTTTGAATTAACTTTACAAAGCTTTACTTGTATGCGCAATTAACCAAATCTATGATACCTGTCAGGATCTCTCAGGATCACTCGTTAGTGCAAGCTGTATGCTTTGTTTAACTGTCCCTTTGAAATTTATTTCGTCATTGTAATGATTTTTTGCCAATCAATAATCTCATTATTTTACAATTAAGTAATTTGCCATTCATTGTGATAAGTATATATGCTACAAAAAAATTAGCACTGAAGTTTTGCATAAATGGTATATCAACCTTAATCATAAAATAACTGGATTGTAAACGGAAATTTATTATGAAATGATAAAACTCCAACCCTCTTACAGTATGTATTACAGTTATCCGCTCATAGATCCTGGAGAATTATGATGCTGGTTTCAGTGTAGGCAACGGTCGAATTTTTATTCTACATATTGGCTGCAAATTAAAGAGACAGACAAAGCTCCCAAGAGTTGCCAACTGTAGAGTACGTAGAATCACTTAAGTGTTCTTCACTCCGTTTTTTTTTCTGTACTCCCAGTAGTGTCAGTAGTGAACTATTCTGCACATCACATTATCATGTGCATTATCATGTGAACTGATTGTATGTAATCTAGCATTTTCAACCCTTAGGAGTTTTTTTCTCTTTAATTTGTAGCCAATATGTTGAATAAAAATTGGCCCATTGCCTTGACTCGAACCAGCGTCATTGGTCTCCTGGATTTATAAACAGATAACTGTAATACATACTGTAAGAGGGTTGGTGTTTTACATTTTGTAGATGCCTAATGGTGAAATTATTGCACGTAATTATTCTCTCCACTCGCACATCTGGCGTAGTTACCTGCATAGTTAGCCAGCATTGACCAGTTTTGATGCACATCTGTTCATCACGCCAATTGTCTATGGGGGACATTGTAAGCATTAGTCACAGACCTGGCACATCATTTGAAGTACGTGCGGCCGGTTTTATTTCGAAGATGAAATCAACAGAATAAAAAATGCATTAATTATGACGAAAATTTGGCTGTAGTTATTTTCTGACGAAAGGGGCTGGTTTTAAGGGTAGCTTAAACATCAAAAGATCTTTAGTTCAGGTTTTAGTTCTGCTCTTGAATTCTAATGTCACTTATTTGAGTTAAGGAATTAGGCTTTGTTTCATTCCCATTTCAACGAAAGTTCCCAAATTTTTGGCAGCTAATTCATACATACGCACCTCCCCGCCTCGAGTAAAGTCCTTACATTTTATCATGTGGGGTAATCAGCAGTTTAATTTTTATTTCTTTTTCGTTTAAGGTTGGAAATCTAGAAGCTTTAGCAAAACCAGAACGTATCGAGATTGTTGATCCGGATCGGCAGGCTCGGGAGGAAGCTGAAGAAGCTGGTAATGTAATTTTACATGCATGCAATTGTATTGTAAATTAATGTAGCGTACCACATATTCTCCTGCTAAGTCATCATTAGCATTACATGGCCTTGTATTAACTATTAAGGTGGTCTGGATGCCATGACGGCGTCAGGACTGAATTGATTGGGGGGCCAACGGAGGGCACATCTGGAAACAAAGTGGGCCAAAGCCTTTTTATTGTGCCGAGGCACTTTTATTGCGTTTAATCCAATCTGAACGTAACGTAAGTTTCAATGCAGTCCAATTTTTGTACAATACGCCTCAAAACAAACCGTAGGCTACACATATATTGCAAAGTTGCTACAAAAATAAATAAATATAAAACCACAAAAGCTTAGTTTATTCATTTTATTTCAAGTTAACCTTGCAAGTTTTTTTTATTTTGTTTTCTGGTGGTGACCCGACGTTGGGGCAGGGGGCAGGAGGGGGGAGGGGGGTGAAATATTTGGGGGAGGGGGTCATGGCCCACCCTGGCCCACCCCGAGCACCATCACTGTCTGGATGTAGTAGCATTCAAATTCTCCTCTTGGGCTTGCGTGAAAGCTATATCCTATTAAATACTTGCCTGTTGTGGTTCAAAAAGCATTAGGCTGAAATTATTTGTTGCCGTTAGTGAGTTTTCCTGTTTGATTATCTATTTTTTTCTTGGGAACTGTGAACCATCAAGCATTTTACCAAAGAAAGAGCTCCAACTGAAAAAATGCGGTGTCCTACATAAAAAAAACTGTACTACGACTACAAATTCCAAAACCTATAACGATTTTTTACGCCACATGAATAAAAGTAATTGCTACTTCATATTGACAGCCTGTCAACTTATTACTATAGTAGTTTTATACTTGGATATGTGTGGTATGGAAACTTACCCCATTTATTAAAGTCACTGTTATACTGAGAGCGATTTGATGCTCAAAATAACTACTTCGACAGATTTTTTAAAAGAGTCCGTGTATTTTTCCCTGCCTAGTTCCTTGTTTCATCGTTCTAGATGGAGAATGGCTGTGGCAAGGTACGTATTGGAGCCATTTTGTGCACTAAACAAGAGTACCTCTAGCAGATTAAGCTATCAAAGATAGCGGACAGCATAAAGAAAACCAAGACAAAGCAGAAGGTGTAAATTTTTACTTTCCTCAGAATACTAACCTTTAAACGCTAGCATAAATTCACTTAATTTACTGGTCAGTGTCCAATAATAAAGAAAAATAGGGGTAATCAGGCACCCCGCTATTGTTGTATCCCAACAATATTCTGCGCCACTTTTCATTTCTAGGTTTAGCTGTATTCTGAATGCTCATAAAATTTAAGATTATGCTAGTCTTAGAAGGAAAAATTTCGAGATAACAGATGCGGAAATAGTTACGTGTAAACGCTGAAAGACACTGGGCGATCACCACCTCGTATGCCGTAAATGCAGATCATGTGATTTTCGTCTTCGTCCCTGTGAGATTTGCCTATAATACACGGAGGAAGAGATTTCGGCGATTGAAAATACTTGAAAGCGTTAGGACAAACGTAAGGATCAATGCAAGCGTGCTTCATCATCAGAAGATACCTGGAAAGTCCATTTGAACAATAATTCACCTTGAGCCCTTTGGGCTACCTAAAAGTGATTAGGTTGTACGGAGAGATTCAAGTATAAACAATCCTTGAGAAGTCGAGTCAAAGTTGGTCAGATCTATTTGGGATTTCAAAGTCTAACATTCTAGAGCCTATTTTACCAGAGAATACTTAACTGTCTATTGCTGATTTTATTCTAAACTCTTTACGATCCCTTATGAGAGAATTTCGAGCTAGGGATAAGGAGATTATGAAGCTACTTTATCCATAAAAGTTATAACGGCGGTGTATAAAGTGGTAGCTCCATTCGCCAAGAGATTAAAGATGGCTGATAAGTAGCTCCAGTAGCCAAAAGATTCAAGAGGGTGTATGACCAGCCTCGGTGAAAGCAACAAAATCATACTGAGGTCCGGGAGAAAAGGTGCATAGTACCTTGTCTTCGGAGCATGTGATAACACAAAATCGATCAGAGGTGTGGAAGAAAAGGCTAAAAATACCCTGCCCTGGGAAAATGTAACAAAGCAGAAGTCAATTAAGGGTGTAAGGGAAAAGTCGCAAAGTACCATGCCTCGAACTTGCAAGCGACTAACGAAAATGTGAAAGTTGCACAAGATGGGCATGAGTCGCACAGTAGTAAAAAAGATGAGCCACCATTTTGCCAAAAGTCGTATAGGTTGCCGTCACACCATCACGATTCTTCCATGTCGTCTTCCGGACCATCCAAGTCGTCTTTTAAGTTGGAATCGTCCTTGTCGGCAGCCAGGTCGCTTTCGATGTCCATGTCGGATCACAAGTTGCCGACTTGTGAGACAGGATAGGCCGATTGCCATTCAATGTTACAAGTCAGGAAACATTTAAGTTACCACAAGACAATGGTGTGTTGGCCAGACAAGCTCAAGTCTCCAGGAGACATCCGAACGCCGCGGAAGGACCAGTAGTCGCCGGGACCCAAACGCGGGTTCACTCCTCCTTCCCTGCCGTTAGAAAAATGTCCATACCCATTCCAATGAGGACTGTCATTCCGGGAGGAAGGATAGAAATGATTCCTGTGATTCTACTGAAAGTGACGTTGATGATGTTAGACGTTCAGAGGAAATGGATCCGTTGACTGATTATGTGTCAACTTACAATCCAGAAGGGTACAATGAGAGATTTTAAAGCACATTGCTTGTTGGAATTGTCAGCTACTATCTGCCAACCTACCTTTTGCAAGGAACGTCCTACTTCATCTTTACATGCTGACGATTCATCTATATTTGCTAATACGGGCAACATTAGCCCTGAGCCAGAAGATATGCCGCAATAAAAAGTTTTTCATCATGTATTGCTCAATCTTAGTCGAAAGTAGAGAAACCAATTACACCAGGAAAACCTTTGCCACTTCATGATCCTAACAATTTTTTCTTTTGTTGCATCGGTGCTAACACTCCATATTTCAAGAAATTCCGCACGTTTGAGAAGGCAGATCTTTTACCCGAGGAGATGTCAGTGGATCTTGACTCGCATTTAGTCACATTAGAATGCCTTTGAAAGATAAGACTAAATGCTGAGGTTTTGTATACGGGCCAGCTCTCATGCAGAAATCGCCTATTCTGTGGCAACGTCAGCTGTGAAATCTTTTTTGAATCATCCATCTCATTCAAATGAGGAGAATATTTAGGAGGAATGTTTTCAACTACTCAAAAAAGACTTCGTCGTTCCATGCAGATTTCTTTAACTGAGTAGTTCGTTTGGCCTTCACTCAAACTTTTAAGACATAGGGGTGCATTTTTGGAGTCCGCTTTCAACGTTCTGAAAGACATATTGGGAAAAGTGAGACTTCCACTTTCATGGGTTTTCTCTTTTTTTCAATGCAAAGCTACTGGAACTGGTTCTGGAACTGATAGACAAAAAGAGCTACCACCAAACCCCAATATTCATTATGCCCATCGAATTTCAGGGATTTTCGTAAGGTGTACCTTACTGGCAGAAGGCCTTTCACGACACCCGGGAACAAGATGACTGTCTTCCCAGCAGGCACTTCGGGAGCAAGTTCGTAGAAACCTTTTGACGAAGGCCAAACTGAACAGCAAGGAAGAGGTAGTCCACACCCAGGTGGAGGAGATCCCAACTTATGAAGAGGATTTCATGGCCCAAGAGGAAAGACGAATACAAGTCCACCCAACTTGATAAGAACCAGCACGTAAGTTGTAGATGGGAAAAACGACGATGAAAAAACTTTAAAATGTGTATCGTCTAAGAAAGCATGATTGTTCAAAGCCTTCACCAGTAATCTCTCCCAACGCGTTCTTCCCAACATCTTTGGAAGTTGGACAAGATTGGGCAGCGTCAGGTGATCTGTGGGCTACAGCCTTTAGCCATGATGTCTGTTCGGGAGTACCATAGTAGTCACCTGTCTTGTAGTTCCCAACGGCACGTTGGTGAAAATAGGCCTATAACAATCAATCAATTTGCCTACCTTCACTGACAAAAGTGCTTTTAGAGTGTTACCTCACAAATACAAAACGCCCACGTTTTTGTATTTGTGCGGTGACGCTCTAAAAATCACCTTCCACCTGTCTACCCTTGCCTCTCCTGGGAAGGGATGTTCACCTGTAAGTTTCGTCCGTTCTCTTTACTCCAGTCCGTATTGATCAGATCAGACAGTCTTGATCAAGCCTTCCTCCTCGTTCTAGTGGACTGATGCGGCCAGCAGTATCATGGTTCATCGTCCTGATGGAACTGAAGTAGGAAGACACGATTCCTCTACCTCTAAAACCAACCCTTCCACACACAACACAAAAGGAAGAGTAAATCCACACCCGTTATTCTTCATCTTCATGGGTAGAGACTTTACCCACCAACCTTAAACTAGCCAGTTTCTCTTCTCCGGTTACACGGAGCCTTCTGGTCTGTCAAATTTATGAAAATGGAGAGAGAAGAATAATGCAGAACTTCTGTATCCATTTTGGACTCCTTTCTGTAAGAAAAGACTCCTTTTGGACTCCTTTCATCGTCGCCTTACAAACCTCTTCAGTCAGCTTCTATTTTACACCTTTCTCACAAGCTGTCTTCCTTCTTGCACTGGCATCAGCAGTGAGACAGAGATTTGGCAGCGTTCTCCAGGGAAAACTCCGCTTTTCTAAAGGTTGGACTTCAGTCACTCTCACCTTCCATGCTCAATTCAAATCAAAGAACTTCAAATCTGCTGTTACTCCCAAACATCTGGTTATAAAAGCTCATGGACCAGTTGTGAATCATGGAGGAAATGAACGCATTCAATGTCCATTAAGGTCTCTTTGGCACTACTTTCCCAACTCCCTATATCAAGGCATTCCCTCTCCGAACGAACTGTTCTTCTAGTTCCATTGTTCCTCAAGTGGACAACATCTCAAAAGGTGTACTTCAAATTAGGAAAACGGATCTGTGATGTTGTCAAGCATGTATATGAACTTGGTCCAAATTGTGGACTCAGTGGCGTTTGCATCTTCGTTCGGGCAAAGGTGACGTTTGAAACTTGCGTGACGTACAGTTTCATTAGCCTGTAACGAAGGTGCAGGAGCTTACAAACAAACCGTTTCTGGGACAATTCCTGCGGGAAGTTTTGTCCCTAACCTGGCTTGGCAGTAGGCACGATAGGGTCTAAAAGGGCGCCAGAGGTTAGTCCGTGGACCGATTGGTACGCAATTATGATACTAGGGAAAAGGAAGAAACATCACTGAAACCTTTCGGTTGGGGACTGTTTATAACTCCTGGTTTTATTGGTCGAATTGCAAAACACAATATGGTACACGTAGGTGTTCAATAAACACAAATCGCTGACAAGCAATAAGGTGGTGACGGGTTTGTCAATAACAGTCTAGGGCAGGCCTGGGGAGAAGTAGCTAGGCAAAAAAGGACCATGTTTGGAAAGTTAATAAGTAAACTACGAACTGGACTGGTTACACTTACAATACTTGTCCGGAATGGCGGCCGCTACATTCCATTTAAGTCCTGACGAGGCATTGGGTATTGGCATCGTCCGTCACCTCTGTGTCGGGAATATGCTTAATACGTCTGCGTCGGTGAACGGGGTACATTGCCTCCAGCCGTGCTAATTCGCCCCATCACAAAAGTAAAACACACTTACTCATACATGAGCACTGGGAAAAGCGGCCTTGGCCCTAGGAAGGTCGGCTGCAGGAGTAGAAGTTAAAGAGAAGGAACAGAATAGCCTAACAACCAATACTAAAACCGGTAACAATGGTTACCCTGCAAACATAGTGTTTTACAACAGAAGGGAAACAATGGAGTGAGAGCTTGCCAAAAGCGATGTTAAAGAGTGGGGAGTTCAGCTGTCCAAGAGCAACAGCTCCAGATACTAAGGCAGCTAACAAGACAGTCTAACACAAATCACTTGACGCCCCTAGTGAGGGGCGGACTTTGGCAGCCTGAAGGACTTACAGTTGTCGCTGACTGTTCATGGGCACTACCTTCGGGACACCATGGAGTGGCTCTAGTGGTGCCAAACCCAGGAAAAAAGATTTGGTGGCGGGTAGTTGCATCAGACATTGACGATTTGCAACTGGCCAGAAAGAAGGTCTCTCATAGGAGGATACATTTCTTAACAATTCATTATGGATATTGATAAAACACACTTATATTCTAGCACCCGGTTCTAGCTTACCCTCCTCCAGTAGGGACAAAGTTAGCTTATATTACCGAAGGGAAGTATTTTGCAGATAGTAAGAAACAGAATTTTAACACTGTTTAAAATTTGATTTTACTATCCTAAAATACTAGACTTCAGTAGAATCCACTCGCCTCCCCACTTTGGCTGATGCCAGAGTTTTATAAGCGATGTGATGGGATATTGGCATTGCTAGCATTGATAAGGAATGTGGAGCAGTGCCCCTAGTGGAAAGCTAGATTACCTTTGAATTATTATACAAAAAATTAAATTAATGTAATTTGGGGTATAAAATAGGCGATTTTCGCTTATATTACAGATGGTGAGTATTTTAGGTTAGTACTAACTAATTAAACAGTGTTAAAAGTCCGTTTTTTCTTAAAAACCAACCATTTGCAAATATTACTCAGAGTTAAATTTTCTTCAAGAAACGTTTCTTAAAAAGGTACATTTATGAAAAATCCAGGAAGTTGTTAGGAAATGAGAGAAGGAAGCTTATATGGCGTATCAGTTGTACGATCTCTTAACCCCTTCCCCCCCCCCCCCCCCATTGAGCAACCGTTAATCCTCTGGGTGGTCGTGGTAAATTTCTCGGAATTGAGAAGGAGGATGTTGACCTGCACCCCTGTGACGTCATGAAGGTGGGCGCCATCTTGGATTCTTGGGCGCCATTTTTTCTTTCCTTTCTTTCTTCCTATTCGTCCGCCATTTTTTATTTTCCTTCGTTTCTTCTTTTCTTTTTTATTAAATTAGTATTGAATCAGTAGAAAAATATTTTCCGCGGCTGTGGCGAGATTCGAACCAACTGGTTCATCAGACGAATTAGTGACTAACGCCTTAGCCCACTGGACCACGAAGAGACGAAGACTAGTTAGAAAGAAGGGTGGAGTTGTTGGTCTTAAAGATAAGATTGGAGTTATAGGCGATGACATCAAGAGGCATAGAGTCTTTTTGACTATTAAAAAATTATCTGCGGGACTATTAATTAAAAAAATAAATAAGCAAACCTCTCTACAGGGTGCCATTACAGCACAAATAAGATTTAGCTAAGTAGCAGTCTTATTATTTAAAAGAGGTCCCCGTTCCCCACCCCCACTTTTTAAAAATTACCTAAGTAGCAGCCTTTTAAAGATGCCTCCCTCCCCCACCCCAACCTTTAATAATGATTTTACCTAAATACCAGTCTTTTTTTTAAAGAGGTCCCCTCCCCACCTTTTAAAAAAATTACCTAAATACCACCCTAAGTGCCTCCCTCCCCCTCCCCACCCCTATCTTTAAAAAGTTTCACCTAAATAGCCTTTTAAAAGATGGTCCCCTTCCCACCCCACTACCTATAAAAATTCTTTTACCTAAATACCAGTCTTTTAAAAATGGTCCATTACATCTAAAGATGAACCCCAAAAACACTTTCCTCCAAAGTTAAGAAATAAAATTATGGTGCAGTTCTTTAAAATTTAAGAAATAAAAATTATGGCACAGTCCTTGAATACTGGACATAAGATGCAGTTATTATTTCTGTTTTAAGTTGGGCCAAGAAAACTTGGCTTTTAAAATACCCTCTCCATCCCCTTTATCAGATAACGATAGGGGTGGGTTGCCGTTGTTGCTAAGTGGGGGATACAGGTGATGAGCCGGATGTGTCTGGGCATGAAAATCTGCACAAGTGGTTACTAAGGAAGATGACTCTTCCCCCCTCCCCCACCCTCAGTTAAACGATTCTTACCTGTAAAACCAAAATCCACATTACCCTTGCTAAACCTTAAGAAATAAAAATTATTGCACAGTCCTTTAAAAGCAAAAAAGAAGCGTCTCTGTTAAAATTATTCTTTCTGTTGGAAAACTTTTCTGTAACCCTTTAAGATTAAACATTGGAAAAGATGCATTTTATTTATTTCTGTTTTATGCAGTACCAGGAAGTT
>JAHWFP010062695.1:0-17262 GCA_023313725.1 Lithobius niger
TAAATTTTTGATTGGTTTTGTGGCAATACAATTTAACTTTCTGAATGCTATAATTCAACATATTGTGAAAAAAAAGCGTAGCTAACAAACAATAATTATTAGCAGAATAGTTAAAACATCGATTAAAACACAAAGCCTTGAGGCTATTTCTCTGTTGCAAAATATCCTCAAGTGATTTGTAAAGCTAACGTGTCTGCACTTGTTTGCTGGGTGAGCCATTGCTTTTTCCACGGTTAAGAAGAACAAAAAAAAATAACAGATTTTTGCCGAGGTTTTTTTCCTCCTCACGTTTGGTTTTTACCCGGAAAAAACCTTGCATTTTCCCCCCACAGATATCTGCTATGCACCTCTATCTCGTTTCATTTTGAGATTTTCCAGCTCTGTCATCAATTTGTAGCCCTTTATCACGCATGTATATATATCTAAATCGGTCACGGCTATTCAGGAAAACAGAAAACGGAGAACTTTTCCTTAATGTAACGCTTGACGTACTGCAAGCAACTAAACATTTCCTCGCAGCAGTCCGCTACAACTCGTTTACATTCAACGATTCAGCGAAACTAGCGGTTTAGTTTCGTGACAAAACTCTCCGCAAGTTCATCAAATTCCTTCGATGCCAATCTCTACTACACGAGTAAATTCTTTTCTGAATTGCTCGCCATAGGTGTAGCATAGCAATCGGGGCTCCCACCAACCTGGGAAATTTAGGGAATTTAAACTACATTTGGAAAACTCAGGGATTTCTCCGATTTTTCACAAAAATATACCTGCAAAACTCGGGGAAAACACAAAGCCACACTTTTAGGCCTAGTCCTAAGTTCATAACAAACATATTTTTTTAAGACACTGCGGTAAAACAAAATTACGCTTTTTACTTCTGTGTTGACATCTAAAAGTTCATTACGACGGCCTAGCCTACTTTTTTGCACTAAGCGAGCCCTAAAAAACAAGTGAAACTGGTAAAACGTATAAGAAAATTTCTGAAAATTTCGGTAAATAACCTGGAAATCGACCTCAACTCCTCTGGAAAACTCAGGGAAAATATTTCCGTATTTTTGTGGGAACCCTGAGCAAGGAGTTCTCTGAAAACTCTTTGAATTCCAACTCGAGATCTCGTTACCTGCTTCGTACAGTTCCCAAGCTTCATTCGTTATCTCTTCTAAGTTTCAATCGAGATAAACTGCAAAAACAAACTTATTAGTAGCAATCTGCTGGGGCGAGATGGTGCTACCTACCCATTCAGTTTTAGACTGCAGAGTTGATAACGATCCGTATCTGGCTCTGCCACAATGGATTTACAAAACCCGTTCTTCTGGTCACTGTTGTTGAGCGCCGTCTTTATTAGCCTTCCGCCATTATTAGATAAAAGGGATTTCAAGGAGGACTCGTCTCACCAGGTTCCCTTGGGACTGACCTCTCTCGCGCGGCCAGTGAGTGACCAAAGTCAAAGAGAAGGGAGTTGACCACGTCTGACCTCCGCCCATTTCGGATGGCCTCAAAACAGGCCAGAGTTCAAGGCTGCTTGTGGATCGTGGAGCTGTCCAACTACTTGTCTTCGCTCGATTTCGGTTGTGTCTTATCTGTAAAACGACCTGAAGAAGAGTGGACTGATAATAATCGTTATTATCGTTTCGTTTTTTTAGTAGGCCTACTTTCCAGAACAGTCGTTTACCTTGATTCTGCAGACAGCGGTAACAAAACGTTCGTTATGTTGTGGAAAAGATAGTTAGATACATTTAGTGATCACACACATAATAATAAAGAGACTGTCTCTATACCACTCGCCATGGCTGTTTGCTGTGACGTGCAGATCACGTGACTGGGCTAGTCCAATCAGACGGCCAAACAGCCGTTGTTCTTGTTCGTCATTGGCTAACTCATGGTGACGTCACGGCAAACAGCCATTGTGCATGGTTTACACACACTAGGGCGCCCGCGTATTGCCGCTGCATCCTTTTCTTTTTTTTTGGATTCCCTTTTGGTGGGTCAATTTATGAAGAAAAGCCATTAAGACGAAAAAAACCATTAAGACGAAAGCTCTGAAGATTTCAATGTTGAGGGGTTCCAAGAACGCATCTTTACCACTTTTTTAAACACTCATTTTTTATCCCCGCGAATCATTCAACGGGTTTTAAAATTGGTGCCTATATTTATTTACATCTTTCATTGAGAACTTCACCCCCCCCCCCCCTTCTCCTGGTGGCGAGTCTGAGGGCGCCTATGATGCTACAGTATTCAGTAAAGTGTGAAACAGTGAACACTCAGAAAGTCGAAATAAAAAGATTAAAATTCTTAAACAAAGAGTCCAAATCGTAACTTAAAAGAGACTTACCTAAACGAAGTCGTAAAATGCACTTGCGGCAGTCAGACACAAATACATGCCAGGATTCTCGAATCATTCGGGTCCACAGAGGCTAATTGGATTCCACGAATCGCACTTTTTCTGCACTGTGGACACCATTCTTGGAAGCAAAATTACACGCCAAAATTGACTTTTCTAACCTTTGAACGCCATGAGATACAGATGCGCTGTTTAAAACAGATGTCAAAATCCCGGATTAGAACAAAGAGTCAGAACAGGTTCTAAGTGATTTGAAAAAAAACAAAACAAAAAAAAACGTTTAAAAACTACGAATCCCGTGGTTAAACGAAGTTATTACATGCAATACGATTAATTCGTGAGTGAAAGAAGACGTCGTGTGTAAAGGTGGCACCCAGCTGGGTTTTACAGGGCTGGTCCCGTTTGTGTATTTTTACCTTTTTGTTAGCGAACATGGCACACAATTTCTGTATAAGTGCTGAAAATGTAAACACTGTTTTCTATGTCCTGGAGTCCGGTTTTGTCAGGACCCCTTAAGGAACCTCACCGTACGCGAATCTCGTCGAATTATGTGGATGCACAGAGGCTAACTCCATTCCAAGAAATTACACTTTTCGCTGTTCTCGGAAGCAAAAATGTACGCCAAAGTTGAATTTTTCAGAACTTTTGACCCATGCGTCATTAAAAAAAAACAGCTTGAAATGAACTTTCTGACTCCAGTTCTTCCGTAGAACTTTAGTTGTATTTATTATTTTATTTGGGCAAACTTTGGATGTAGATTCTCCTGAAAACTGGTTGCCATGCAGTTCAAAATAGTGAATTTAGCGAATGACTCAATTTAAAGCGAAGTGAAGTGCCGAATGCCAAGATTTCCAATCGTCAAAAGCACGAGATGACACGATTTGTTTAAAGTTTCGAAATTCGGTTATATACATAGTAAAACATTTGGTTTACAAGGATGGGCATGTTAGAAACGTTGATCAAGTCGAACTCTAGAATCTCTCGTCTAGATGCTCTCGTACAGGTATCCTAGATTCTCTCGTGCATTCTAGATTCTAGATTCTCTCAGCTATCGTCGTAAAAAATAGTTTGCGTCGTTAAGTCGTAAAATCTACTGTTGCAGTTATTCGTTAGTCAAGTTACGAACTCAATAATTGCCATAAACTGTTGCAAAACTCTCACAAGAAATCATAGTAGAACTTTACAGTTAGTCAGTTGTTTCACATCAACACAGTGACTGATGCCTGAAGCAGCGGTTGTAAACTTTTCACTTCAAAATCAGTGGAGAGAGAGTGAGAGTTGTTGTTTTCGGGAGCTTGGCTAGACAATTAAGTCATCTGCTTCACCAAAGAGTATACAATATCAATTGCACTGCAGTTAAAAGGGTTAAAGGGTTTAACGAGCGTTAACCACTCCTGGTCATCTGCCAGAAGCCCTAAGGCCCTATGGCACTGCAGTAATCAAAATGTGAACAAATACGAGTCAACAAAAACGAGAGCGTTATTGCAACAATAGGATGACAATTAGAAAAGAAATTAATGTTGGGACTTGTAACAATATTTCACTATCAAGCGTGACGGGCGTAAACAATGACGTCATGAGAGGACATTAAGCAAACAATCGAGTAAACAATGCAGACCAACAATGATTTAGTTAAGCATTACCCTGTAAAAGGAAAACAAAAAACACATTTCGTGCTGAATTGTGCATGGAAATGCCGTAATTGACGCTGATCTCCAGTTAGTGAAACCTTACTATTATGGAAAACATGATCCTTTCAAGAAGCTAACGGTTTGTCAGCCGACAAATGACTTTTTCGACTAATCTTGTTTTTCTCAGATCTGTTACCGAGTGGAACAGCCTTCCGGTGGGCCACATCTCTGTAATGTGTGGTGCAGTGGCAACCCGGACCACTGCACTGTGACTGAGGTTGGCGCTAATGACCAAGTTGTCGACGCGCCATTAAGCCTCAATCCCCCCCCCCCCTTCCGGTGGAGTGTCAACTCAATAACACTGACCTCACTATAGGTTTAATTATTCTTTAGGCGTTCTTGAAAATCTGTAGTCTTGCAGTTGTTTTTTTCCACTTCCCGTCTTCTTTGTTTTTGTTCCTTTTGTTTTACAAGGCTTGGATTTTAGCATGGTATGCACTTTTGTTAATTTTAAATTAAATTAAATTTAATCAGCCAAGGTTGTACACAGCTCCTATTGTAGGAAGTGCGGAAGATAAGGAAGTTCTTGAAGAAGGTGTCTAATCTTCTGACAATTTGAGCTTTACATGTCAAATAAATGAATTTCAGTAAAATCAGAAGCCTGATGGCTTGGTGTGCGTAAATTTACGATGTCACCCGCAAACCATGCTATTTTTTTTTACGTTGCCCGTATGCATTCCGAGGCTTTTTTTGTTTTGTTTTGTTTAAACAGGATGGAAAGCCAAGTATAGGCTCGAGAAGGGTTAAATATATGCGGATGCAAACCTATTTACGTTGCCTTTTGGACTTAAATATCAGACCGCCTGCGCAGGAAATTGAACCCACGACCTTTGAAACCAAAGGCCGAGGTCCTACCGCTTGGCCATACTGACACGGCCTTCACAGAAACTAATCTCGCAGTGCAGAGATTAAGATTGGACCTCTTCTCAAAATTCGGATATTCTACGTATATGCTACACGCTAAAGAAAGTTTCAACGGTAAACTTTTCGCATTTACAGTATCTCTTTTTGCTGGAAGTGACCTCGTAAGCGAGTCTTTGGCAGGCGCTAAATAAGGTTGGAACAACTCGGTGGAAACAGGACTCCGCCCATCTCTCGTCCTCGAACGCAGGACAAAGTTCAACCGCTGGGCTCCGAACTATTGGCACATATCACAAGGCGATCCAGTTCTAATGGGGCGACTGGCTGACTGACTTTGTGTTTCGGTCGTCGGGTTTTTTCGCTCCCTCCATCATAATTTCCAGGATCGCGGCTCTGACGTCAACAGGACAAAATACAAAGAAGTACTTTTTTTTTTTCCACGCCGCTCAGTGTCTGACTATTATTGACGCGTTGAGAAAGAAAGCGTAGATAGGTAGGATGTCAACAGCAATGTAATAAATACGCTTACGGATTATTCAAATTCGTTTCCCTAACAGCTTGTTAGGCTACGATGTTGGGAGTTAACCATTTTTTTTTTTTAGCGTTTACCGCTTCATAGGATTAATGGTTGTTGCCCACGATACGAAAATAAACAATTTTACTCGTTTACAAAGGTTGGGGTTTTTTTTTCGTGTTAAAGGTACATTCCTCCCAGTTGGCTTTCCTGTAAGGCTCAATTTTGCAACATATAGTTCAGGCGTACGTGAAAGTAGCAAAGGCTTTCATTCATTTTCCTATCTTTCCCCTCGCAACAAACGGGATTGCTACACATTCGCTCTAACCTACGTAAATGACGCAAAAAGCTTTTTCCAGCAGTTAGTATGCTGGAAGTTAGTAGAAGGTATATCCTTTTAAAGGTACATACATCCCTGTTGGCTTTCCCTATGACTCAGTTTTGCGATATTAGTTCAGACGTATGTAAACGTTGCCATCACAGTCATTTTCTCGTTTTTCTTTCCATTTCGTGCAAGATGATTTTACGACATTGGCTCTAACCTGCATGTAAATGTTGCAGGCGCTATTCTCAACGGGTCGCAAGACGTATACCGGAAGGATATAATATGTGCCTTTAATAGTTTTGCGGTGGGTTTTGCCAGGTCTAACCCACTTGAAAATACACGCTGTAAAACCCACGCGTATAAGTGTTTTTCGAAGCTATTGAAAAATATATATTGTTTTAATACAGTAGGCAGCAAATCATAAAGTTACATTTCTCTACGGCTTTACCTGTACGGCTCAGTAAAGGTTGCAAAAGCTATTTCGCGCAGGATGCCCGAAAACAGTCAAAAAGGTTTACCCTTTTTTACTAAGGAGTTTTTTTTTTTTAATGTAGCCTACATACGACTGCCTACAACTTTTAAAATGAATTTGGTAAAGAAAAAAAAAAACAAGATTTGGGATTGTTTCAAACCTGGAACGAAAAATAAAATATTTCGAGGAACAAGAAGGTTCGACTTTAAAATCATGAAAGCTCGTTAAAAATCGTGCTTATCTGTTTACATTGTGACAAGATTGGATGCGTAGAAAGGAGCATCTGTTCAAATATTTTATCTGTGTTTATGACTGATAAGCTGCAACTTGTTTCCAAGTGTAACTATGACGATTGATTGGCGACCTGGTTGGAAGCCTGAACTAAAAAAGCCGAACCTCTGCCAATGGCCGTTTAAGGCATCAGTGCGTTATTGACGCGCCCTTTCCTGAAATCCTTCTTTCCTTCCGAAGGCTGTTAATAATGTTGAGTATGGAGGAAACCAACCAACATCCCCCATGTTCGAATGAAAAGGTGGAATCGTAATCCTCGCTTGCTTATTGTTTGTTGACACTGGGAATTTTTAAGGTCCAGAAATTTGTAAGGTCCAGAAAAATGGGTTCTTAATCTTTGCGGTGAATTTTCTCTCGCCAATCCATCCAGGATTTGCAGCTAACAGTCAAAATTGTTAAGGTGTTAGATAATTAGCCTAAATATTTTATAGCTAGGTGAAGTGTTCGTTTTTCATAAAACTATTTTCTTTTTAAAGTCCAGTATTTCTTTGACTGTTTTTTCGTGTTTCTAGTTCATGCTTGTTTTCATGGTCCAGCTTGTCAATGATTTGTTTGGGTCTTGCCAGGCGTTTTGTGTGGTTACGGTAGCCATTTTGGAAAATCTAGTTTAACCGGAATTAAGCACCTGCCTTAAAATTCGGCAAAATGGAATTTCCCGTTTTGTCGAATTCCTGTTTCCCAAAAAAAATTTATAAAAAAAAGTACAATTAATTATTAGCCCCTCCGTCTTATAAAAGACGCATTCCTGCTTGAAGAAGTTTGTGATTAATTGCGGTTTCTGACATAGCCTATGTTTCACTGCAGCGAGCGCAGCAGGCAGTTTGGACAAAAATTATAATTTCGGCGAAACCGTACGTACACCCTATTTTTGGTGGCAATCTTGTTCATGAATATTTCCCTTGTCAAGCAGAGAAAGGAAGTACAATTCAATAAATACACAATGAGTGATAAACTTGCTGATTTTAAGTTGATTGGGAGTTAAATAAAAGTTAAATGTCAGATGTTATTGGAAAGCTTTTAACTGTAAAACTTAGAGAGGCATGTGATGGCGAAAGGTACCATGCAGACACTTTGAATGGCCTATTTCAGGATAACTATGATTCTAGGATGGAATAATTCTTCCCAAGTAAACTTGCTAAATTCTTCTTCCGACAAAAGCACTGGAAAACTATTCCAGAGTCAAAAACTCACCCAAAGCGAAGAATGTATTCTTGCTTGTATTTCTTTTACGCGACTCTACATGAAATAGGCCTAATTCTTGAATGGAAGAATTCTTCCCAAGTTTCATTAAACCTGAGCTAAATTCTTCCCCCAAAACACCAAAACAGCGCCGAAAACGCAGGAAAATTAGCAAATATTCCGATTTTATTTCCTCAAGTTATTCCCGGCAACAAAACGTATTCCCGAGTCAAAAACTCAACCAAAGCTAAGAATATTACCTAATCCGGCTCATGTTTCTTTAATCGTTTGTACGACTTGACATAAAATAGGCCTATGGTTTCTCATTCAGCTACAAATTCTGCTAAAAATATACGTTGCATTTTACGTTTTGTCAATATTTGTTCAAGTTCTTCTGCAGAAGTCACAACACAACTTCAGAGCCTACTCAAGTAGCCTACAAGTTTTTCTAATCCCTTTCGTCGTGCCAAATCCAGGTGATTTTTAAGTCTCTCGTTCGACAGGTGGGCTGCCTACTTTTTAATGACTTGATTTCACTGCGTCGTACATGGGCTCCTATTGGTGAGTGCAAGGAGCGCTTCAGTGACGTAATTGGCCACTACCAAGCGGTAGATATCGTTTTCAACAACTTAGCCGGCGTAGTGAGGCACAAAAAACAAGATTGCCAAGTGTTTGGAAATTGCTGCTTTATAGGGCGGGTCTGCATGTTTCGACTTTTCCTAAAACCGTCGGGTTGCAAGCGAGACGCTGAGCTTTTAAACACAAACAAAATCGAAAAATAAATAAATAGAAATAAAATAAAAACAAAAGGAAAAGTTGTTGTTATTGGAGATTTTTTCCCTCTTTTTTTTTTTATCGGGCAGCCTAAAAAAGTAAAATGAAAGCGATTTTGAGCAAATTTTAAAATTAGCTCGTCGTTTGGATGCTTAATAACGATTACTGTGTAAAAAGGAATTGTTCAGAATTTAATTTGAAGTAAATTGTAGGGCAGTAGAGACAACGTAAAAGGTAGGTATAATATAATTTAAAACATTAGTATTAACAGCACGACTTTTTGTCCTCACAGGTTGCTCTATAGCCTGAAAATACCGTTATTTCTGTTTCGTGTGTATCTTCTTCAAAAACAAGACTAACTGATTTTTGAAAAAAACATTGAGCTTCAAAACCTGTTGTCTTAGTAATTAGTCGAATTTTATTTGCATTACCACTTTTTCTGTCAAATTCCTTTGCTGAACGTCTTTGCCTTTCAAATTTCCTTAGTTTTTCCATTTTTCCGTCAAATTTCCTTAGCAACATTACTGCAACTATAAATCGTAAACTAGCCTCAACGCCTAGAGGCAGTTTTGCTTTTTCTTTTAATTATACGTTTAAACGCTCTGCGTCACGTCACAAGTTGTTGTTTTTATTTTTTTTTCTCCTCTGTCGCCTATCAGAATGAGGTCGTGTAAATAATACCTTCTTATTTACGTTGAGGTTTAGTTGTTTACAAGACCAATTTAAAAAGAAAACAAGAAAAAAAAAAAGAAAGTGTGGCTCCGTAGCATTCCGTCGAGATTTCCAAAATATCAGGAGCGTTCGTTACTCATTTGGTTTTGTTGGTTGCTGCTCTGTCTTGCCAGTTACGCGCTTCCGTATAAAATTTTTCCTGGTGCGATGTGGGCCGACGACCTTTGCCGGTAGCGCGGCGAAGCCCAACCAACGGGGGACGCGGGAAAGCAAGCGATTTCTACCCAACATTCTTCAGGCTATTGTCTCTTTCTTTCTTTTTTTTTTTGTAATTGTTGTTAATCGGCTGAGTTCGGACTGCAGCATTTAACAGACTTCGCTGCATCGTGTAGTTTTATTTGATTCGGGATTTCTTCGATTTTTTTCGTCGTCTTTCTTTCTGTGCTGTCTCGAATATTCCTGGTGAATCTAGAAAAAAATCTTAGGAGGTGAAAAATGATGAAAGAAAACTCCGTGGAAAAAAAAAAGTGTTGGGGTAACGAAGTTTTATGAAAGTCTTACCTGCGTAGCAAAATTCGAGCAAATACATAAAGAGCGTTTAATATAAACAACAACATGACAAAAATAAAAATGCCGAAATGAGTATTTTTCTTTCCACTTGGATTATTTTTCGCAGACCTTTTGTCAGCAGGCATTTTACAAGTAATTTTTTTTACACCGCTTTTTTTTTCTCCGGACGTTCTTATTTTCCACCAAGTTTTTCGGTCGGTTTTTTTTTTTTCGATTAGCAAGTTTTTCGGGAGCTTTCATCGAATTTTTCGGGTCCCTTTCTCACGGCTGAGAATATCCAGCGAAGTAACCTATAATATGGCACACGGGTAGCTGCGAGCCCTGGGGCGTCAGATTCGATAGGCTTCTTTGTCCCAGCTGTACATCTTTGGCTTTTTACAGACCCCGGGTTCGATCCTGGCGATGGGAAGTGTGTATGTACGGGTTTTTCTCCGGTTTTCTTCCCGCCCGTTGTACGAGGGTTTCCTCCTGGTACTCCGGTTTCCTCCCTCCTGCGGCAAAAAACAACTGACATGATGGTGGTTCCTTCACACTTATCATCTACCGCTTGGGGCCTTAAAAAACCTGTAATTTTATTGGCCGACAACTTCTATTCCATTCTACCAATCACAATTTGATTTGGACATTTTAATTGTCGCTAGTACACTCGGTCTTACGTACGTACTATTACACAGCCTGTGTTACAAATTTCAGGTCTTGTACCATGCAACAACGAACAAACGTCAACGTGTGACCTCGACGAACCATGCCAGTTTCCCTTTTGATACTGTACCGAAGAGTGTGTGTGTTTAGTTTCGGCATTCCTTTCTACCGAGTATTCGTGAGTGAGATGATGTTTCGCGTTTAAAAAAGAAAACAAAACTACAAAACGCGACTGTAGTTTTAAAAATGTACTCTTTTTTTTTTTTTTGTACCGTGTACGCCTGGTTTCGAAAGATTACCCCCCCAAAAAAACTGTAATAACATAGAGAACCCTAGCTTGTGGTATGTCATGTTTATAGGAAGGCAGCCAGATTATTACGTCCCAGATTATCACATACTCCTTTAAAGTTGTGAGACGTGGAAAAAAAAAAGTTAATAAAAAAAAAGAAATCCAAGCCTGGTCAACAGCCGAGCCATGACTTTAAACTGATTTTCATTTGTTAATACAGTAAATAATTAAGTAAATAGTGCGTGCAATGTAAATCAAGATGCCTATGTAAACAAGACAAAAATCCAATTCCATTTTATTGTAAATTTTTAGTTTCTTACGCAAAAAGAAAAACTAACACCAAACATGAAGCATTGCATCACATGGAGGTGGTATGTAAGAAAACACGTGACAAGTACAGAAATAGCCATACGTCTTAACGTAAACTTAAATGATGACACGTATCGTTTACACTTTAAGCTCTTTTAAAACTGAATTTAAAACTGGGTGATGATTTTAATCCACTGAGAAAGTAAAGTACTGGAGGCGGCTGTGTTAGCTATTTGCTGGTTAAGTACAACATTAAGTGAAACCCAACGCCAAAAGGCGCACGCTTGTCCTCCGGGCTTAATTAGGGAGGGAGGGAGGGAGGGGGGTGACTGAGTGTGCATCCGCACTGGGCATCCATCTTGGGAACTCTTGTGGTTCACGGTTAGAATTTCAATGAGAGGAAATTGCTCAAAGAAGCCATGCAGAGCACAGTTTATTATTATTATTTTTTCCTTTTTAAATCGTTGGCCAACCAACACCTTCCTCTGTCGCCCAAGTATTCAGCATTCGAAGAACCTCGTAATAACAACTTTGTGGATCCGTACTGCATGCATACTCTCAATTCTGGCACGTCTCCAATATAGCCTCTCGCAACAGGTCTATTAGTTAGTTTGTTGTGCCTGCGCTGCGTATGAATTCGTTCACTGTGTGGCTGCAATTGGAATTTGATAGTTGTTTTTATTGGAGAGTTATGTGCAGGAGGCGAAGCTAACAATGCTCACTTTGGGGTTTGGATGGAAGGAGTCATTAAAATATGAAACTCAATTTTATGAAACACTGAAGATTTATGTTTTGGTTCCTTATTTAATGCTTGCTTTGTGGGCTAAAGTTTGGCGTAAATTTTGGCCGTAGAATGCGTAAGACTTTACGAAATTTTCGGTAACTGAATTACCCTATTCCAAAACTTTAAAAACAGTGTGTGCGAACAAGACGAAATGACAATTTCTGAACGTATCAGAATTTACCAAAAAATGAGCAACATATATATACGAAAATGACAAAAAAAAAAAGAAGATAAAACAGCACCATCTTCCCGAGTTATAAAAATAAATAAAAAGGTAAACCAGCACCTTATTAACGGGTAAGGTTTCCCGAGTTAACGGGGAAAAAAAATCAGCTAAAACCGTTGTAACCGGTGGGTGGTGCTGTTTTAGTTCTTTCATTTTTTTTCTTTTTTGTGTAAATCAGAAAAGTTTATCTTTTTTTTTTTATTATTCAGGAAGAAGGTGCTTCCTGAGTAATAAAAAAACACAATTTACTGACTTCAGCCCTTAGTGGGGTTATTTATGAGTTGTTTATGTATAGTCATTTTATTAGTGTAATAATTCTCTGCGATTCTCTCCATTATTTATTCAATAAATACAATCTAGTTTCGATGACTTCGAGGGAATGGGCTTTACACTTTGCAATTAATCCATAAATGTTTACTCTCCTTGTCGTTACTTTGAAGTATTTTTTTTTTCGTCTTGTCTTACACGACACTGTTTTCGTTCACACGTTTTCGTCGTTATGTTGCCTAATAGGATTTCCTTCATAAGTAGTGTATTTTAGAATACAACACACATTCAGCCGGTATAATTCGTTCAGTAATGAGGTGAATCAATCGTCACTCACCTCCGGAGGAGTCGTCGATTTCCAAGTACGGATGTGCGCTTCAACTGCAGCGGGAGAATATTTTTATTCATTTTATTTCGACGTCTGTGTTGATGTTTTGTTCCAATCACGTTACGTTTTTTAAAAGACTAGTGCAGCGTGCAGTCCTTTTGATTTTTAATCGGTAATCTTACAAATTCACAGTAACCATACGAGTGATGCTTTTGTTTTATGAATATAGCTTTTAAGTTTTTGTTTTGTTTGTTTGTTTTTGTGCAAAGGCAGTTATTTTTTTAATGTGTTAAGCAAGACGGGTCCTTATGTCACGTTTGTAGCTCAAGAAAATAAATAAATAAAAAAAAAAAAAGAATAAGGAAACCTGAAAACGATTTTTTTTTTTAAATGATAATAACGTTGGCCACAACGCGATAAAAAGAGTAAATTTTATTGACTTGGAAATATCACGCTCGTCCGTATTTTCAGCTAGGTAACTTGCTTGCCTTTCAAGTGAATAGGCCTTTTTTTTCCCCTTTTTTGTTGTTGCTGTGACTCGCATACTTACTTTTAATGTATTTTTTTTAATTTTGAGAGCAGATTACATTTTTGATGTAATGGAGTAAAAACGACAAAAAAATCTGAATAACAGTTGTTAAGTGCCGGTCAATCTCAATAGCTGCATCGTTCGAGTTGAGATTGTCTTCTGCTGCATCCTCTCATTCATTTGTCTGTGGCTTTTTGCCACATCTTCTGGTTTAATTCTCCGTCCTTTCGACCAACCCTTTCCTTTCCTTTCTAACTCTTTAGTTAGGCTATCCGTCATTTGATACACGTCTTCCTGTCCACACCACCCCCTGTTCTGCTGTTTTTAATATGCGTATCGCGCTGCCCGAAATTGGGGTCTGAATTGTTTGAAGCAATGGCACAAATCAGGCATGTGTTGATGCACCTTATTCGTACGGTATATTGATGAGGCACACCTCTTAGCAATGAAAAGAGGTGTCAAATTCCCTTTTTAGGAGAATATACTCAAACGCTCGTTTTAAATACTAATTTGAGCTCGTTGAAAACATCCATTTTTTTTGCCACATCCTATAGAAAAGCAGCGTCAGATCACTGAACTGAATGTAACAAGCCATGCAGTGTCGCGCAGAAAAAGTCAAGATTCAGCACTGTGGACGCAAGGACTTGCAATGAAATCGTGGTTATAGAGTGTGTACGCAGTGCCCCTTTGTCAAAGGGGGGGGGGGGGGGGGTGCAAGGCTAAAATTTAGGGCCCCCAAAACTGAAAAATTTGGGTTCGTCGTTGGGGGCCTATTTTATAGTAGTTTTATGTAAAAATGTGGGGCCCCTGTTTTGAATTTTGGGCCAATTTTGGGCCCCCTTGCATCCTGGGCCCAGGTGCCTTGAACCCCCCCCCTCCCTTAATTGCGGCACTATGTGTATCCGGGCCCTGTTGACACCCCTGCTTTCCAGCCCCACTTTTTCTAGCACGTGTGCGTATTAACCAATTTCTCAAACCATTGTCGGCAACTCGGAATTTTTGCTTTACGTACGTAAACTACGGGAAAATAACCATCGCAACACCTGCACACCCACCTTCTCTCTCCAGGCGTCCCCATGAATAAAGACAGGAAAGCCAAAGGCTCACAAGAAATAACTAAATACAGATGCAAACCTATTTACGTTGCCTTTTGGACTTAAATGTCAGACTGCCTGAGCGGGGAATCGTGTTAAATACTGCGCCGTGTCAATCTGGCTCAGCGGTAGGACCTTGGCCTTTGATTTCAAAGGTCCTGGGTTCGATTCCCCGCTCAGGCAGTCTGACATATAAGTCCAAAAGGCAACGTAAATAGGTTTGAATCTGTATTTAGTCCCCATGAATCTGGTGGGTTAACATTTCTCGTTACCGGGTTATTTCACATTTTTCCCCTCACTTTCTTTCTTTCTGTTTTGTCCGTCTGACAATCCCGTGTGTCTATCCTCAATCCAAACATTGTTTTATTCGTTCATCCGTAACTGGACCCTTCATCAGCCCTCGTAGGCAGTCGGGTACACTCTCCACTCACTCTCTCTCCGACTCGCGTGGTGGTGCTTGCTTGCACTTGTGGGCGATCCCAAGCCGTCAGACAGGAAAGAGGAGAGGCTGGCAGGCAGCCGGAAAGGGGGTGATGGGGGAGGCGTCTTTCATCCGCTGAATGTTTCATTCCACAGCCACAAGAATGGAACGCAAAATGGCCGACCGACAAGAATGCAGCAAGCTGATTTTTTTGGCCGATTTTCCGATTAGGGTTTGTTATAGTATTGAGATCAGTAACTGTTCTGCAAATTAACAGGGGCGTGTGAAGAAGAAGACATGGAGGCGCCGAAAATAAAATAAAAATAAAAATTCGACGGGTGTCTAAACTCAAACCAGCATCATGTTCTTCGTGGATCTATACAAATCAATGGATTTACTGACTGAGCAATGATAACGTGAAAGTCAGGACTACGTATATGTTTAAAATTCTGCTGAGTGGTTTTTTTTTTTTGCAAAAATTCGACGAGATGGGCCCTGTTTCGTTGTACCCTAAATACCATCCAATGAAAGTCGATGAGCTCAGTGATAACACGTAATTGTAATGATGTGTAAAATTGAGTTGCTTCGTTAAGGGGAAAAAAACCGTTGATAAAAAAAGCCCGGGGGAAAAAAGCTAAATGGATAAAATGGTTAAGAAAAATAGCAGCTTAAAAAAAAAAAGACATTACGAAAGTAGTTCCCTGGTGAAATTCCTCACCCTGCTTGGTCAAATTCGAGCCAAGGCAGCTGAACCTAATGTAGCCTAGACCTGTTAACACCCACAACAATGAAAAAAAAAAGCAATACACTTAATTTTGTCAACAAAAACAACGAAACAACGAGATCCAATGCCACCGACCTAATTCTATAACAACAACCACCACCACAGCAGCTTCGCACCGCGATTGTAGAAAGAACTTCTTTTCCATGGGAGTTGTTCTGTCTTGTACTCCCTTGCGTATCCCAAAACACTCTCAGCCCAAAACATTTTCGGTTAATCACGTCCAAGAATTGCTTGAAACCTTTCTTGAACCGTTTCGAGTTTATTGGCGATTTCGTTTTTAGCTTTTTTAGTTTAGCTTTCCGCTGGCCTTAGGTCAACAAGACTGGATGTTGGTGATCCTCGGATCCTTTGCCAGACCTGCGACTAAATCTTATTATTCTTATTAACAACAACAACAACAACAACAACACGAAAAGTACAACAAAACCGTAAAATAATTTTTTCTCCTTCAGCTTTTTTCCAGTCGGACTTAAATTCCACGCACGGAGCGGGAGATACGCATGTAATCGTAACATTTTTCTGAAACCGCGTTGTCGGTTTGATAGTGTGTTCATATCATCTCCGTGTTTGTGCGGAATTTCCATTTTTGCGTGACACGCAAGCGACGAGAGTGTGTACGCAGAAATCGTGACTAATCGAAACATCGGAATGCGAGACGGAGTCGCCGATTGAATCATCGCCGGAGGAAGCCTAGACTTGAGGTGGGAGTCGGGTATTATGACGCCATCGACCTCCGTAATGCGTTCGGAAAAGTGTCTGATTACGCGGCTGTAAATAAACTTGACTTTTTAATCATTTAAGAACCACTCCCTCCTAATAATCCAATCAGCCTGAGTACGTCACGGCCTGTTTGCGGAAGCTAAACGAAATTTCTGGAAGTTGTTTATCAAAATCACGCGCTCAAATTAATGTTGTCTTTAGTCTTTCAACTCGAGAGTCCCCAAAACAATATTTTAGGCCCAAAATCAATTAAACAATGGCATAAAACAGCCCACGAAAATGTTGCCAATTGCCAGTGAAGCATTACGTTCCTAAAATAGTCGTTATGTAAAGAGGATAATCTGAAGATTTTAGAAAGGACCTATGCTAAGGAACGAGTCAATATTGATCAACTACATAAGCTCCAATGTTTTGAAAGGCTTTCTCTCTTAAGCGCTCTGTAAAACGATTTTACGTGTTTTTTCACTGCTAAAAACATGTAAAAACGTTTTCTGGGCATGTCTCAAAGGTTTTTATTTTGAAACACACGTTTTTACAGTGGTAGGCAGTGTTTAAAAACCACCTTTTTTTGTTAACATACAGAAATAAGTGGATAGAATTCGATTTTAAATGCCCCTCAATGTAGGACATTTTTTTTTCACCCAGACAGGGACTGCTGGAATCACTTTACTTGGGAGGCGGCAGTTGGCAGCAATTTTAACCAGGGGGTGGGGCGAACCGAAATTTTTACTTTTGCGTCCCCCCCAAAAAAAATATATTCTAATTAACACCCCGTTTCCTACCCCATTTTTGGGGAATATTTTTATCCAAAAAAAAATAATCCAATTGAAAAAAGAGGACTCTCGCAGCAACAACTAATCTCTGTTGATGTGACCTCAACTCCTCCTCCTTGTCGATATGAATAAAACTGCCGTAGCTTTCTTAACAAGTAACCAGAAATTCCTTTGCTGATAAGTTTGATTTTGAACTGATGGGGAGGAGGGGGGGGGGGCGAGGAGCCCCCCTTCCCCCAGACCCAAGCATCGTGTCTGCAGCCAGAGAGTAATCATTGTGGAATTCCCTACCAGAGTTTGTTGTGCCAGCTCCTTCTCTGAACTCATTCAAGGCTCGCTCAAATTCTCTGGTAGTTTGGTGACTCTGTGGTGCCGCCTTCTGTCTATTTTATTCTATGCTATTCCT
>JAHWFP010062695.1:22489-46327 GCA_023313725.1 Lithobius niger
TTTCAAAGAGTCAAGTTACAACTGAGGAGAAATTCGTCGTTTTCAAAGAGTCAAGTTACAACTGAGGAGAAATTCGTCGTTTTCAAAAGAGTCAAGTTTAGAACTGAGGAGAAATTCGTCGTTTTCAAAAGAGTCAAGTTTAGAACTGAAATTCGTCGTTTTCAAAAGAGCCAAGTTTATAACTGAGGAGAATTTTGGGGAACGTACACAATGGATGTAAGGAGGGGGGGGATGAGGCTTAATGGCGGGTCGACAGCTAGGTCACCAGCGCCAACCTCAGTCATAAAGTGGATGCAAGGGAGTGGTCGGATATATGTCTTGGGGGGGGGGGGGGCGGAGAAAATGACATTTGTCCACCAAATATTCTATGACCCCGCTCTTAAAAACCTATAAAAAAATTTTACCCCCCCCCCCCCACTCAAGGTCCAAAAACATGTGACAACAACGACTGTTTTTATTTGCAAGGTAATTCTTTGAGGCAGCATTTGTATTATTTCACGCGTGTGTTCTTGGCCAAAATCTGGTTTTTCGAATCTCATTGTCAAATTGCATCCGCTTGTTTAGTGGGGTTTGTAATTTATCAGAGTCTGATTAGTCTGTGTGAACTATTTTGGTCACAGTTGCTTGAATTTGACTGAATATGCTGTAAAGGCCGAGAAAATGTTCATACATTACAACAATTTCTTTGTGACCTCACACGTCGTCTGTGCATGTCATGCTCGTGTCCATTGTAAAGAGTGCTAAACTAGACACCTTATTGTTTTTAGATATAGGCTATTTGCATATGGCGCACATTACATTTTTTACATTATGGTAATACTGTATATATTGGGTTTATGGAAGTTTTCTCTTATGTTAATTTTTATACACGAAAATGAAAAATTTCTATTCTATTTCTATTCTGAAACAATTCTTAAACGAACTTGTCAAATTAATTGCAAGTAATTGGCACTAAGACGAGGTCACAATTTCGCCACAACTTTACGTTTGCAACATTTAAGACAGGACTCTGCTGCAGGTATAAGCAAGAATTTCTAGGGTTGGGGGGGAGAATTTGTAACTCTAAAAATCCACATTGAAACTTCTTAGATCCATTCCAATTAGTTTTCAGAGGGCGCCACGTGTTCCATCTGGTTAGTTTTGCTCATTTTTCACCCCGGCGTCGCTTCGCCTCGACGTCATCTTGACGTAGTTCTCGTGGATTGGCCATGTAAGGGGTATCGCCCATCGAATCATAAATCGCATACATTTCAGCAGGGGTACTATGACTAATTTATCGTATGGTCCCTAACTTTCGGAATTAAAAACAAAATTTGGGGTAAATGGAAAGTATGCATTCGCAAATGAATTGGAAGGTCTGTTGTTTATACACAATTTGTGTCGTCACGTTTGCACAATTTTGTTTTGATGCAGTCAGGTTTGCGGCCGATACCATTTAAGCGGGAGGGGGGAAGAGCAGGGGTGTGCGTCTAGAGGGAGAGAGTTTCTTTTCTTTTTTTTTTTGGGGGGGGGGGGGGGTAGTAAGCATTTAAAGTATTTAATTGTCTTGTATAGATTTTGAAATGTAGAACTGTTTAATAAAACCATGTGAGAATTAATTTGCTTTCATCGTAAGTTGTTGCTTAATAAAAAAAAAATCACGGGTTTCAATTATTTTTCGAACAAGGAACGTAGGTAGTAACATTAAAAAAATTAAATTAATTCTCGCATGATTTTATTTATTAAGAAATTCTTCCTTTTGGAAGTGTTGGCAATGTCGTATCGCCACTTCTCTGTGCATGGCTTCCATTTCGCCACACTTTAGTGTGGTGATATATCCCATATCGGCACAGTTTAGTGTGGTGATATCCCATATCGCCACGCTTTAGTGTGGTGATATGGGATATATCGCGGTGCGCTTTTAGCATTGAGAAAGTTAGTGACCGTACGTTAATACTGGTAATAAGACGGGTCTTACAGGTATCTTCGAGGTGTTCGAGGTTAGTTATGAAGGAAAATTACCTTTCGACTGAAAAGTAAAAATGAGATACACTTTGAAAGGGGGAAGAGGAGTCTCGGGGCCGGGGGGGGGGGGGGAGAGGGGGCTTGGTTATCTCCCCCCCCCCCCCCCCCCTCATAAATCCGCCACCTTAATTCCTATAAAGAACACTTGGCTGTAACCGTAACCAAAAAAAAACAAAAAACAATGCATGAACGAAAAATGCGCTTCGCTACTCCAAGCCACTAGACACGCTTGGAGTGGAAACACGAACACCTGTAGGCTATGTGTAAGCAGATGCCAAACCAGAAGTGGCAGCTGCAGCAGTTCGCAGTTACAAAGACAACTAGCAAAGTTTGTTGTCTGGATCATAGTGAATGAATAGGATATCCTGGTTCTCTAATAAGTTTAAGGCATGTTCACTGCGCTTGTAACAAAAGCGATGAACTTGTTAACGCTGCCCACCCATAGTTTTAACAACTGTCATTGGCGGTAATTGACTAATTGTTTTGCGTTTTTTGTTTGTTTGTTTGTTTGTTTAAAGAATGGTTGTTGATGTTTAGAGGGTTTGTGGTTTGGAGAGTTGTAAACTAAACTAAAGGGTTGTAGACTAAAATTCAAGCGGGCATTGGTGTTCAGCTTATTTAACCGTTAATCTTATTTATAACAGTTCATGTAAAATTACACGACAAGCGATATATTAAAGGGATATACCTCCCAGATTTTCTGTTGAATTTTGTTCACTATATTTAAGAACGACCCGTAACTATATCATGCAATGTGCGCGTACAATAACCATGACGTTTCATCTCTTGTGTGTACATCTACTAATTTTCTAACAATTACCATGGAGATCTAAAATCTAATAGACTAATGTGGTAAAAAATGAAAATTAATTATTCCAGTAGATCGCCGAGGCAAAATTATAAGATACTAGCCTAGAAAATTATAAATTGCGATTTTAAAATACGAGAATCATTCCGGTTTGTGACAACACAATTAATGCGTTCACGCTGGCATGTCTACCAGGCACAATGCCAACTGAGATGGTAGCTACGTTTTCGCTGCGAGGAACGAAGCTACTGTCTCAGTTGACCTTGGCGGTATTAAATCTGTGGATGGTGATCTACGCGTGGTTGTGATAAGGCAGGCGGAAGGTTATAAGGCAAGCGGTATGTTGCTTGAAATGCGCACAGCATTCGTACGATCAATGTAGCCTAATGCTTGACATTTGCGATCACGTTTTGTGTTAGCAATACAGTTGAAAATGTTTAGACTGTTAAAAATGTATAATCCGGGGTTCTACGGGACCTGGAAAACCTAGAAAAGTCGGGGAAACTGAAAATCGGTGAAAAAAGTCAGGGAAACAGTCAGGGAAAATCCAAACTAAGCAGAAAAGTTAGGGGAAAGTTGTAGAACGGTAGCCTTAAAATAATTAAAAATATTATATGATGATGCAGGCGCTCTATCAAAGTTAGTTGAAATTATGACGCCAAAGGTCAGGGAAATGTGCAAAATTCGGTCGGGTTAACTTGGAAATGTCAGGGAAATTCAAACCAACATTTTTTTTTTGCGACCCCTGTAAACTTAAATGGATTCCAGTGTCTCCTTGGATTTGTAGTGTGCTGTTCTACTTTTACATTCTGTTTCGGAAATGACCGATTTGTGACTGAAGAGAAATAAAACTGCAGTGAGAGGACACAGATAAACAAACACCGTTTCCAAGGTTACAACGGCTGTTCGTTTATTTTGATTGATGCATCATCGTTTCTATTTGGGCACAATGAAGGCTATGATTTTATAATTCAAATTTAAATTTCTTGAAGAAGGTACTAACGAAAAAAAAATGTCTTTAAACCTTAAATCTCTGCTATCAGTGATGTTTTGAATTTTGACAGCCGTTTTGAATTAATCTAGTTTCCTTACCGAAATTAATTTTGTATCCCTACCGATATTAAACCAAGTTTGGCATTAATTTAGTGGAATTTTGCCGCCTACCGAATCTAGGCAAAAAAAAATGCTGCAAAGAAGGAAAATACAACGAAAAAAATACAAGGAAAAAAAAAAAGCTACACAAAAAAAACCCAGAGACAAAAAAAAAAATGAAAAAAGCCACGGGGTGAAGAAAGCCAGTGGAAAAAATTAAAGGGCGAAAAAATTATGAAAATCGTTCCCGGCTAAAGTAACTATCGTGCCTGGTGAAATTCGAACCAAGGACAAACCAATTCGAAAACAGCAGAACAGCAGAACAGGACAAAACAATTCGAAAATAACAAAAACAATTTTTTCCCTAGGTTCTTTTCTCGGGATTTCGGGCTTTTTTTTTCACTAGCCTACATCGCAGTTTCTTTACAAGCAAGTTATAAATGTACATTCCTCCAGGTTGGCCTTCCTACACGACTCAGTTTTTAAACATTGCTTCAAGTGCGCGCACATGTTGCAAAGGCATTCGTTTTCCTATCGTATACGGGTTTGCTACATTCGCATCCAACCTTTGTAGATGTTACAAACGCCATTTCGCGCAGGATGCTCGAATACAGTGCGAAGGCAAGTCCTTTTTAAACGAAGCAAGCCGCCTGCATCGAAAACCGACCTTATGAGGATGCACAATATACGAGTCTGAGACAGACAGAAAGGACAACTACCCCGACTGGGACTCGAACCCAGGACTTCCCGTTTACTAGCTGGGCGCTCTAACCACTGCGCTGCCTGGGCGGTTTCTGGCTGCAGGCTCCAGCCGAGCTAAGTAACTGTATTCAGTCTTTCTCAGATTAAACGGGAAGTTCTGGGTTCGAGTCCCAGTCGGGGCAGTTGTCTTTTCTTTCTTTCTCAGACTAGTGTATTGTGTATCCACAAGACCAGTTTTTAATGCAGACTGCTTGCTTCGTTTACCCTTTGACTTGTGTTTTCGTCTTTATTTTAAGTCCTTTTAAGTGTTTTTCCCTCCGTATTCATGGGTCAGGACATTTTTTTCCCCCCCCCCCCCCCCCTCCTTCCTAACAACCTCTGAGCTTTAGGATGTATCTTGCGGCGCAACAAGAGGATGTAGTGCAACCACCACAACTCTCTTTCCGTGTGCGCCATGCTTTCTCTTTCCGGAAGTGGGATGCTACATCCTGCTCCAATCAGTTCAGGCCAAGGCCTTAACCTCCAAGTTGGCTCTCAGTTCCTCTAAATAAACTCCCGTCTCATCATCCAGCCCGCCAAGATGGCAACATTCACTGGAAGGAGTAAGGGAGCAAAGGAGTAAATAAAGGCGTATAGCAGCAAAAATGGTTGGCTTGTCTGTCAAAATGGCGGCGAGAAACTGGTGTGTAGGTCTGGTCCTCCTGCCAGGTCAAGGACGAGGTGGAGCACTGCGTGCACTCACAGCGCGGCTGTGTGTATGTGTGGCGCACTTGTATTAAACAACAAAAATGACAAGCCATCTCTATGCTAAAGCCCTCGACTCAAGGATGTTCACGAGGTAACCTCGCTAAATAAAATTACACACTGCCGCCCTTTGTTTTTCTCGAAATTACGGCTGGCTGTCTGGCGTTGCATCGAGAATCGCGCTCGTGGCCGTGATGTGTCTATCGTATGTATATGTACGTCCTATAATCGGTTGCTGTGGTTATTATTATTATTATCATAATTTGCATTATTTCGTTTAGTGTAAAACGATGATTAGGCCTATTTGAATATTATACGGCATCCATTTTGAATCGAGGTGAGGAATGACTGACTACCTTTGTTGCTATAACAGGGGGTTTGAAGAACACTGCTAATATTTTTGTTAAATGATGATTAGGCTTAGTTGAATAGTTTAGCGTCGATTTTGAATCAAAGTGAGGAATGACTACCTTTATTGCTACACTGCTAATACTTTAGTTAAATGATGATTAGGCCTATTTGAATAGTATTTAGTGTCGATTTTTAATCAAGGTGAGGGACTACCTTTTTTGCTATAATAGGCGGTTGAAAACACTGCTGAATAAAAAAAAAATGCTAAACGTTAGTTAAAGGTCTCCAGGTTGGCCTTCCAGTTTTCCGACGTTATATACTTCAGACACGAGTGAATGTTGCTGAGGCATTTATTTTTCTTATTTTTCCTCTACCTCGTGAGTAACGGTTTTGCAAAAGCTGTTTTCGAGCAGGATGCTCGAATACTGTGAGAAGGGTATGTCCTTTTAAATAAAGATGGCCTAGTTAAATACTATTTAGCGTCGATTCTGAATCAGGATGAGGCATGACTACCTCTGTTGCACCATAGAGGCATTTTGAAACACTGCTAATACTGTAAATAGGTTTGCATCCGTATTTACTTAACCCTTCTCGAGCCCATTTGGCTTTCCGTCCTGTTTATTAACGGCTAATTCTAAAGAAGCAATAATGTTTCCTACAGCGTACAATAGTGATAAAAAAAGAATTAGCAATGCCATTGATAATTAACCACAATGCTTTAGCGATCAAATTTTCGCCTGAGTCCGTCCATCTTGTGCATGCTTATAGCAACGTGTTATTGCCCTTCCAAACACCGCTTAAGCTGGTTATAAGTGTAGGCAATCTTTCTCAATCATTCGTTGTTTTCCCAAGTTGGTAAAAACGCCCAAGTGCTCGCTGTTTTTCAATTCTGAATGCGAATCTTGACAGAGAGAAATGATAAGTCGGATAGATCTTGAAACTCTCTGCATTCTCACGCAAAATCCTCCTGTCCACAACCACTTAATGGCGGAAAACTACGCATTAAAGGAACATGTCATTTCACAAAAAATTGGGCATTCCCAATTTTTCCCATCAGGCCGAAACCGATATATAAATAGCTGAGCAAAACTCCCGTCCTCTGCAGTGGCAGGCAAGGGGTCGGGTACCCTCCTGGCAGTGTCTAATCTGCCTTAGATCCGTTTTATTCACTATTTTCTATTCTTGTGCTTTGAATTTTTACGTCTTTAAGTTTTTTTTAAAGTGTTTTTTCAAACTTGGCATTGGCTTCTTAGCCGTATCTTTTATTGCTTGATAACGCAGCGGGGATTGCCTCGAAACGTCGCAATTGTTTATTTTACGTGCAACGTATTTGCTGTTCATTTTTAATCATAATAAAAGTATCGCTACAGGAAATTTTGGCAACCAAAAATAAATAAATAAAAAATAGGCTAATAAGTCGAGAATGTTCTGCAAAAGCAATAGTCGTTTTTAATTGCGGCTTTGACTTGAACTTATGATTGTGATATCATCTCCCAAGTTCGAAGGTTGAAGCGATTGATAACGGATACAAAATGCCTACCGGTGGCACTGATAACAGTCGTCATAGACACAAACTAGCATTTAGCACTAGAATTTTTACAAGCCGCTAAGTAACTCACGCAAGACCCTCATTTGAAAATCATCGATGTCAAGGTAACTTGTTTGCAGTTTTATATGCAGCATTTATTTTGTGTTCCATAGGCAAACCCACGTTCGTTAAGTAATTCCACCGTTTACGTTTACGTTTAGTTTGCGAATGAAACACCCCGTTTTGCAGCATATGCACTTCTTCATAAAATAATAACAAGACTTCCGGGTATAAGTCAGAATACGTAGTATTTTTAAGGAACCTTCGAGTGCACCAAACAAAAAATAAATAAAATAAAATGTAATATAACATGCAGTGATAATATTCAGGCCACGGGGCTTTATTTTTAAATTTTATTTATTATTCTGTTTGGTGCACTCGAAGTTTCCTTAAGTATTATTCTGACGTAACCCCGAAGTCTTGCTATTATTATATTTATGAAGAAATGCATTTGCTGTTAGCAGAGTGTTTCATTCGTAAACGTACACGTTGAGTTATTGAACGAACGTGGGTGGCGTAGTAATTTATTCAATTCTTTCTTCGATCTCTTTCTCCCCCCGCAGCAGAATCAGCGTGAGGTGCGACGATGCGTCGCGAAAAGTGGAAAGTCACCAAGAACGAATTTCGTCGAAATTTCCACATTTTCGTCAATTTTTGAACGACTTTTGACATTCCAATAACAGCATTTAAACAGCTCCACGCAGCAATCTTTCTCCACATAAAGCGATGCGTCGCGAAAAGTGGAAAGCCGCCAAGGACAAATTTCGTCCAAACTTCATCAATTTTCGTCCAGTCTTCGTCAATTTTTGACCGATTTTTTTGACAGTCCAATAAACACCGTTTTAAATAGTCTCGTCGAAACCGTGCCCCTTCCATCCGTTCCACTGGTGGAAGAGACAAGTCAATAAGGTAAAATACTGCGTAGTTATTTAGGGAAATCCATAAACACGTAACGACGTGATTAAAACACACCGGGCTCAGTGTGGTTTCGAAATAGGCCTAGTTGACGGTGACAGAAAGTTCTGCTACTGGGCTGCGGCTGTTTCTTAATAATTAATATGAAATGCTTCGAAGTTTTTTCCCTTCTTGTTAATGAGACTAGATCCCCTATTTTTTAAGACCGAGCGAGCAAAGAGAGAGATACTCGACTGAATTTGGATTTTGCGTCTGTTTATCCGTTTGGGAAACGATAAGGTTCTCCATTTTGTTCCGATTTGGGGAGGGAGGAAATTAAGGCTTAATGACGCGTCGACAGCCAGGTCGATAGCTGTCGACGCGCCATTAAGCTTGATATGCACAAGTTCGAAGATGAAATTTGTATCTCAAATATATTAGTTTTTTGGGTGGGGGAATTCGCGTTAGAGCACTGGGCAGAAATCCTATAAGTGGGGGCACCATAGCACTTCCATGTAGAGCACTGGGCTGAAATCATATATGTGCAGGGCATGGCAAAAGTACATGTTCTGCCCTGTGCATATAGGAAATAATGTTTACAGCATCTCTTGCTCGGCCAAGTAATTCTGATCTTCGAAACTCGATTACATCTAGTTACTTTTATAGTGCAGAGATTATACCAGAGGTTATTCTTGCATACTCTTCTTGTGCAACGTAAGAGCAAGTAACTTTAAAAGTACATTCGTCCCGGTTCGCTTTCCCGTATAGCTCAGTTTTACAACATTACTTCTGGAGCGTGTGAATGTTGCATTGGCATCTACCACCCCCCTCCCCCACCCGTGAGAAACTGTTTTGCTACATTCACTCAAATCATCTGTGTAAATGATGAAGGTGTGTCCTTTTCAAGGTACATTCCTTCAGTGGGCTTGGTTTTGCAACATTACTTCAGAAGCGTGTAAATGTTGCAAAGCATTTATTTCCTATTGTTCTCCTCGTGAGAATAGGTTTTGCTACATTCACTCTAACTATGTAAATGCTACGAAGGCTATTTCGCGCAGGATGCTCGAATATAGTGAGAAGGTGAGCCCTATTAATGGAATATTTCCGATTTCGTAAAAACCTGCAACTCCCGCTTCCAAAAACAATCACCAGACTTTTAAAGAATGTTAAAAGGACATACCTTAATCTCACTGTATTCGAGCCTCCTGTGAAAATAGCCTTTGCAACATTTACATAGGTTAATCACCAGACTTATAAGGCATGTTAAAAGGACACACCTTCTCACTGTATTCTAGCATCCTGTGAAAATAGCCTTTGCAACATTTAGACTGAATTTAGTAAAATTGTTTCTCACGAGGGGAAAAAATAGGAAAATGAATACCTTTGCAACATTCACACGTGTCTGACGTAATGTGGCAAAACTGAGCCGTACAGGAAAGCCAACCGGGATGTACAGTCCCTTTAAAACTCTTATTAACACCATCCGTGTATCCAATTTCTGTTCAAGTATTAGTTAGAACCGTTATTTTGAAGACGGTAATCTCGAAAATGAATAACGCATGCTCGAGCATTTTTTTTTTGTTCACTCCCGCAACCTTTTTCTCTTTCAAACAATACGATGTCATTTAATCGGCGGTAATGGAGAGTCTTACGTGATTGCTGCCACATGCGAATGATTGACCTACAATCTTCGTATGTTAGTTGAGTGTCAGCTGTATACGTGCTACACGTTCAACCAGGCAGAGCGGACTTGATAGCAGACTTCGACGTGAGTAGTAGAGTGAAACCGAAAGACTCTCTTTTGAGTCCGCGCAAATGGGAAAGCGAGCAAGAGAATAAAAGTAAGGAGGGCTTTGGACTTTTCAGCTGTTAGGACGAGTAAGAAGGCAAAAGGCAATGGCCTCCCTTCCCTTGCTCCCTCCACAATCCCGTTGTGTTCCCATCACCTCAAAGCTAGGAGCAACCGCAGAATTCGTACCATGACAACGAACAGCGAGCGATCGATTTCCCGGAAGGAAGGCAAGCAAGCAACCTTGCAAGCACAGCACGCCGTCTGGTGGAAATCACTCGCAGCAAACGAACGAAGAAACCGTCGTGATAACCGACGTAGGATTCTTCTTTCTCTACTACGACGTGTTGTTGTTGTTTTCTTTCGTTTTTTTTTTCCGCTTTTCCCGTATTGAGCTCGACCTGTTCCACCTAATCCATTCTAATTACTAAGTGAAGAGTGGCGGCTTATTACTTTCTGGTCGCTAATAGGCTGTTGTTTTTTAAAGGTGTACGAGAGACGAACGGAAATATTATGCGAAAAGTAATAGTGCTGTAAGTGATGTTCGTATTCTCGTCGGACACCATAACCATTCTTTTTAAGTCACGTTCTACAGCTTTTAAAAATTCAACAGAGCGACCGCTAATTAATCTGAAATGGGCGTTTGGGTCTGAGCCTTGTAGCCTTCCTGGTTGTGTGTGTGTGTTTATAGATGTGATTTTCTTTGGTTACTGGAAAACACTCTTAATCGATAAGCCAATCGATGTTAATGACCGCCGCCACATCTGGGGGGGGGCCGGGAAGGGGGGGGGGAGGTGCTCTGTGTTTTACACTGAACTTTTTTCGTTGCGGTAATTTTATCATCGTATATGCTCAACAGCTGGGATGTGGAAAGATATGAATGGAAGGGCACGTCAATACTTTGGGTATTTGCACCTGTACTTGGGCTGATTCTGACCATATTTGACAAACAATACGGTACACAGCTGAAAGGCAGCTAACCTGCCTAGTTTTCGAAGAAAATTTTCCTACTTAAAATTCGGCAAAATGGGGAAATTTTCCCGCTTTGGCGAACCGAAACCCGTTTCGCCGAATCAAAACAATAGTCACAAATTTAACATCAGATAAGTTAAGGAAGCCACATTCTTAGTTGGAAGGAGTTTGTGATAATGTGCGGTTTCTGATGTTGCATGTTTAGCCGCAGCAAGCGCAGCAGCGGGAGCGTGACTGGCAATTTTCTAAAAGAAAAAAATGATTCAGTGGAATAGGAATGCCCCTTTCGCCAAAAATTAAGACGCTGGTTAAGGTTCAGCTGAACGGGACTCGGCGGAATGGGTGTACATCCGGTCGAACACCAGCAGAAAAACGTAGCGAGGGGAAGCAAAACCCGAGCGTGACAAGGGAACCACGTATAGGTGACTAAAGAGCCACAGAAATAAACTTAAACGAAGGAAGATGCGTCTGAAAATCCGTAAAAAAAAACAATGCTCAACAAGCGGCTGATGGGCCACAGAAAATAGTCGCAGAATATGGGGCAACACTGCCGAGTGTAAAGCGTTTTCGGCTACGAAGACTTGTCTGCCCACCACCTTGAGTCTAAACGGCCGTGGGTCGTCTATGTCCAGATGAACGTATAGCTCAGCAAAATCTGTTTACAAAGTCTTTGTGGCTTCCCTAATATTGCAATAATGAAGCTGAGTAACAGTGTGGAGGAGGGTGGGGTACGAGGGTCTGCAGCCTCCACCTGACGACCTTGCGGAAGACAACAAAAATTGCAAAGTGACCACCTCAACCTGAATTTATAGCTATCTACTGTATTTAACTTGGTGCTTTAGGACTTGGTTTACCGTGTAATTACCAAGACCGCCTGTTCTCTCTCGTTTCCCCAGATTAGGTTGCAATTTCCAAGCGTTCCGAATTGCATTCATAAATTGCGCTTAATTAGCGGAAGCAAGCCTTCTCGTGCAACTGGAGAAGACATGTAACGTTGGTAACACGTGGCCCTAAGTAGCTGCTGCTACGCCTACGTCTCTTGACTTCAGCGTATGAAATACGGTTGCGTGGCTAAACTTTGCATTTTCAAGTTTTGAAAGCAGGAACTTGAGAACGTAACGTCGAACCACGTACACAGGCGCTAGAAATTTCCAACTTTAATTTTCAGAGTTGAGTAACATTTTCCGTCCATTTTTATTCTTTGGTCTTTTAAAAAGGCTGCTTGTACTGATGATTCTTTTTTAGATAGCATACCTAAATATTAAGGGCTCTTAAGTACAACATTCGAACCGTATTTTTTAAGGGTCTTCATGGGTGCTAGTTTCAAGACTGTAGAGCTTACCGAAGTATCGTGTTCCAGTTGTTCATTTTATTTACTCTTTGCTGGACTGTGTGGCACAGCGGAAACCTGGACCACTGCACTGTGACTGAGGTTGGCGCTGGCGCTAATCACCTAGCTGTCGACGTGCCGAAAAGACTCAACCCCTACTGGACTATTATCAAATTTTTGGTGTTCATTTTTACGAAATTCAACAAACGCCCGGCCCTTCATTAGAATCTTTCCTGGAAACAAATTGGGGCTTGCCTGTTTTCAGTTTTTTGGATGCAAACATTATTTCGGTCAGAGGCTGCTCTCATGGCTAATACATGAAATGAAGGTTCTAGAAGCTCTTAGGAAATTTCGTCTTGGCTTGTTTAATTATCTCATTTTCATTGCAAGCTTTTCTCAATGAAAATAAGATAATCAAACAAACAAGCCAACAGACATTTTACACTGTATAAAATGTCTGTAAATTTACAGTAGCCTACAAAGAACTGATATTTTGTTCTATCTAGTTCTTTTAACCGTAAATGTGTACGCATAGTTCCAAGTCGAAAATTGATCTGAATGAGGAGTATTGACTTTGGGCACTAAGGTGTCATATGTCCCCTACCATTACATCTGCAACACACGTCCGCATCTTAAATCATTAGATTGTGACAATGCATTCCAAGCAATAGTTCCAAATCGAAAAATGATCTGAATGACGACTGTTGACTTCGGGTACCAAGGTGTCACATATGTCCCCTTTCATTACATCTGAAACACTCGTCGCATCTTAAATCATCACATTGTACAATGCATTCCAAGCAATATTTCTAATTCGAAAATTGATCTGAATGAGGATTATTGACTTTGGGCACCAAGGTGTCATCCCCTACCATTACATCTGAACTACACGTCCACATCTTAAATCATTAGGCTGTACAATGCATTCCAAGCAATAGTTCCAAATCGAAAATTGATCTGAAGACGAGTATTGACTTTGGGTACTAAGGTGTCACATGTTCCCTTTCATTACATCTGAAACACTCGTCCGCATCTTAAATCATTAGATTGTACAATGCATTTAAAGCAATATTTCCAATTAGAAAATTGATCTGAATGAGGATTATTGGATTTGGGCACTAAGGTGTCACATATACCCCATCATTACATCTGAAACACACATCCACATCTTAAATCATTAGGCTGTGCAATGCATTCCAAGCAATAGTTACTAGTCGAAAATTGATCTGAATGAGTAGTGTTGGCTTTGGGCACGAAGGTGTTACATATCCCGTGTCATTCCATCTGAAATACACGTCCGCATCTTAAATCATTAGGATGTACAATGCATTTGGAGCAATAGTTTCAAGTCGAAAATTGATCTGGATGAAAGTTTTGACTTTGTGCACTATTAACAGTGCAGTCACTTCAGCGAGATGCAGTATAATAATCGATGCTTAAAAGTTCAGTACCGCTATCAATAATAAAATAATAACACTAAAAAGATGAAAACATAATAGATTAACCCCATCAGGAATAAAACGGAAAAACTCCTCCCAACTTGGGATGAAATCAGGCTAAGGTTAACAAAATCAGGGGATATAATTCAAAATCTCAACTTGCGTATTTAAACGCTCCCTTTTTTTATATCAACTGATTTCCCAACCCGTTACAACGTACTTCCGCAATAAAAAACGCCTCAAGCTGGTTGCACATTATGATATACATTAATAAAAACTCGTATGTCATCACAAGTGTTTCCGCCAAGTGTTTTGTTACGGCTTAGTGTTGAAATGTGAAAATGCCAACCATGGATTGTGTCGTTTTAATGTTGCCGCAGTTTTTCTTCTCTTTTTTCCTGTTAAAGGGAAATAATTCCTGTGATGTAGAAGGCCACATGTATGTGTACATAACAATACGGTAGGCTGGGATTATTATACTTTTGACACCTCCCCCACAATTAGCCCATTCAAGTTCGAGTTAGGGGTGGTTTGCATACTTTCAGCCGTTTGAAGCTGAGGGGTGCTGCCGGTGTGAAAAAAAATGTGAAAATTTGCTAATGACCAACAAAAAATGTGACAAATGTGATCAAATGTGAAAAATATGAGCAGTGGTGTGAAAAAAGGTAAAACTCACAAAATTAAGTAACACAAATCAAATTGTCCATCCAAATTTTTTTTTTTTTGCCTGGAATTATGTGCATCTGTGGTTAATTTCAGAACAATGAAACCAAAAGCTGTGTGACTGGAAAAACCCAGAAGTGATGTGTATTAACAGGAAGTTGCACGCATCGTATTTCGTATAAAAAGTGGAGTATCCTTAAGTGGTTATGTGAAAAATGTGAAAGAAATTAAAAGCAGGTACCCGTAAAATGTGAAAAAATAAGAAGCAGGTATGCGAAAAATGTTTAAGAAAAAAAAAAGAAAAGTAGCAATGTGAAAAATCGCTTACCTGTGGCAGCACCCTTACATTTGTGAGAAATAATTTCATTTTCCAAAAACAGCGTTGCAAAGAAATTTTGTATTCTTTAAATTACAAACCTGCAAGCAGTTTGTAGGCTCTCGTAACCACTTATTAGAGCCTTTTTCTTTAAAAAAATTAAATGTGCTTTTTTTAAAAGAAATTTCAGTTGTTTATGGCATTTTTTCCGCTGCAGGCGTGAACTTGTTCAGTTAAAATAACGATGTTGCCATTTGACGAACTTTTTCTTGGTGTAAAACTTTTTTCTTTTCTTCTTTTCTTAGGTGGTCCATACCCTCAGGTCAGGATGAGAGAGTGAGGGTTGGAGGGTTATGACCATGGTCTTACCCTTATCGCACGGAAGTTGTCCTGACGTATTCCCAATGCCGTGTGGCTTTGACGGCTCCGAAACCGTAGACTTTGACGCCGTCGAATCGAGCCTGGCCTCCAGCGATTGGATCATGCCGTCCGCCTTGCCAGGCCTTGATGCCGGACTCGGCTACACTGTTGCCCCGGTCCACGACAACAATAACAACAACAAAGAAACCCCTGGTAAGAACTAATTTTTCGCCAAGTTGCCCCGATTAGTGAACTAAACCTATTCTTTTTAGACTGATTTGAAGTTTTTGAAAAATTAGGGAGAATGCTTGATTTGCAATTAATATTCGATAGCTCTCGAAAAGGTTTGACCGTCAATATCGGTCAGGTTATTTTTTGTGTGTGGCCTAAAGAGTGCAACGTAATGTCCTGTGGGTGTTCACAGCACTTTCCAAGCTGCTTTTCAAATCATCTGGAATATCTTGTAATGAAAGGGTTGAAACAAAGCCAGAAGTCGTATCGCAGAACAATCCGTGCCTGTAGTGAACATTATTACATTTTACGCTTATGCGATATTATTAGTGGAACTAGCGCTGAACGTCTTTATTGAAAACTTGTCTCACGTTCGAAGTCATTATTTGTCCCACTACGTTGTCCACAGCCATCTGAGAAGCTTTCTAGCTTTTTCCAGCCATTACCGGAAGTTGACAGGCTTCTGGGATCGCCCTGGACAACCTAGTGGTACAAACAATGACTATAAGATGAGACAAGTTAACAATAAAGACGTTCGGTGTGAGTTCCAGTGATGATAATAGTGATTATCAAAAAAAAAATCGGATTGTTCTACCATATAGCGTCTGGCTGATTTCATCCCTTCCATTATACGTATAGGACAGTGACACAACGTAGTATTATTGTGTATAACTCTATGCCGGAGCCTTAATGGGTTAGCTGCAAGGGGCACTGCGGAGAGAAACAGAAGGGCGTCATACTGAAGCCGATTCTGTTAAGAGTGATTTCTTAGCCCTAAAACGCGCCATTTTTGTTGTTGGAGAAAACAACGTTATTTTAAGCCTAAGAAATCCGCTCTTCCGTTGTTTTTCCCTCCATTTTTATGTAGTGCACCTTGTAGTTATGCCCTCCAAAACCCATGGTGCCAATATGGCGGCAAATGTCACTGCTCTATAGTATACTGGTACCCATGCGACGCAGGCGCCAAGTTCCTGTAGTTTCATTTCTGTGGATTAATACGGCTACAAGTTATGTTTTAAAACAGAGAACACTGCGTAGCCGGAAGAGAGACTTTAATTATTACTAATGCGCTGATTTAGTAGGATATGTTACAAGCAAACACTCATGCCGTGAGTCAACCAACCAAAAGACAATTGACAAAGTAGGAAGCATGACACACAAGAGTCCAATGTGTCACTGCTGTATCATTCTGCTATACGAGGACAGAAGAAAGATTGTGCTCACTGCTTGTAATGGTAACAAAAGATACGACTTTCCATCAAGGTTAATTACTGTGCACAATTCTTCGTTGTTTAGTGTGGGAAATTATTACACGTGGGAAGGAGGCAAATTCCAAAGGAAGCCGTAATTTAGTGGCGTAATGCCGTACACAGTAGGGTAGATAAAAAAAAATGCTTTTTTTTAAATTTTAAATCTTAGTAGTGCAGAATAGGTGGTCTTCGACCTCCTAATCACTGTCCCAACAGAAAATAAAAAAATCTAAAATTTTTAAAGAGGTGCGCACCTCGGCCTTAACATTATAAGTCATAGGAAAAATTGCTAATTCCGCAAAAATGAATTTTGACTAGTTTAAAATACAGCTTTTCACATGATCTCATTATGTACTCTCAGAGACCATAAAATGAAGCCAAAATCAGCAACAATTTTCTTTTTCCAAAAAAACTATGCGAATTATCGGCCACCAAAATAGGGGAAATAAAGGATTTTTTGTTGATCTTACGCCATAAATTAAAACGAAGTTAAAGAAAAAATTATTATTTTTTTACATTTAATTCCGGCTTCTTTTATAATAAAATACTCACTTTTATCCAGCACACGAATTAGTCAACAACAAAATCAGTTGTGAAGTCCCTGTATATAATGCAGGAAGGAGAGCGTTGATGCCGCTTATTTATTATACACGTACTTTGCAGGCAGACACACAGTATATCCCGTCTGATAATAATTGGTCTGTTACCATTGGCACCTGACAAATATGTCGGCATGTCAATTTGCGACGATCTGACTAGAACAAATCAGCCTGGAGGCTCGCAATTATGGATTTCAAACAGGATAGTGATCTTGGCTCTTTCGCAGCGGCCGAAGCGTTTCTATACCACCTGTTCTTATATTTTCTGCATAAGCAAGCAGTGACAGCATCAGGAATGAATTTTTTTTTTTTTTGGGGGGGGGGGGGGGTGCCGACAAAGAGCATAAAAAAAATAAATAAAAAAAATCCTTCTACTTTTTATTCTCGGATTAGCACTCGTCTGGTTTAGTTGTGGGTTGTTAATGGACAAGCCCCCCCGAATAAGAGAAGCAGGCGAAAAATCGTTTACCGCTTTGTCATTTCGAGTACGTAATTGTCCAACCATACGCCATATTGTCTCATGACGTTTTCGACTTCTCGCCATGCCAATAAACATGCAACGACCGGTGTAAGTTTTGATTTGTAGCGTCCTTAAATTTGGCTACCCGTTCAATATCGGTCGTGCATTGTTTTGCATTGCCGCTGGCCAGTCAGTGTCCTCTTGTGCCTTCCGCAGGCCCGAGGGCGATTTGCTTCGAGGTTTTGGGAGCAGAAGAATCGTTCTCTGGCTGGCCGTATGTCTCTTTTAGCGTTAGTACTTTTTTTTTTTTTAGCAAGAGTTCACTCAACTCCCCCCAAAGCCGATGTCTTCACTTGGCCACAATCACTATTGCGGAAAACTTCGTTTGCCGTTCAGTTACTGCGAACGAAGGCAGCTTGGCTTTCAATTGCGTAAAGAAGCTGCAACACTGATAAGTTGCGACACTGTAACACCACTATATCGCGACAGTAAAAGTGTGACACTGCTAAATCGCGACAGTACTAATGTGACACTACTAAGTCGCGACAGTACGTGTGATGCACTGCTAAATCGCGACAGTTAGAATGTGACACTGCTAAATCGTGACAGTAACAATTTGACACTACTTAAGTCGCGACGCTAAGAATGTGGCACTGCTAAATCGCGACACTAAGAATGTGACACTCCTAAGTCGCGACAGTAAGGTTTGGCACTACCAAGTCGCAACAGTAAAAGTGTGGCACTGCTAAATCGCGACGCTAAGAGTGTGGCACTGCTAAATCGCGACACTAAGAATGTGACACTACTAAGTCGCGACAATAAAGTGTGGCACTACCAAGTCGCAACAGTAAAATTGTGGCACTGCTAAATCGCGACACTAAGAATGTGGCACTACTAAATCGCGACACTAAGAATGTGATACTGCTAAATCGCGACAGTAAGAATGTGAGCTTTCCACGTGTTCTTGGAAAATTTCAAAACATATTCATTAAACATTCTATACAGCATTCCACTATGAAAAAAATAAAGAAAAAAACCTAACTATTCAGTTGTACTTTCGGTTTTCAAGCTATGGAAATACCCTTTGCAGCAAGCAGATAGGAATTCCCTTGCTCAATGGATTCCGAGTCGCAGCTGCAAAGGTTATTTTCCGTTGATGATTCAGTCATCTGCACTTTAGGTATTGAACTTGTTTCAAAATACTGAATAAAATGCATTCCAGCAACTTAGCTGTAGCGTTGTGGGTAACCACTGAAACAGGCTTTATTTTCCTGCTCTTTTCATTATAAGGTAAGCCTAAAAAAAGTTTCAACACACTTGGGAATATTTCATGAAATATTTCTTTCTTGCAAAGTTCAAAAAATTCAACTTCATCAAAAAAATGTACAACAATCAAAGTTTAGCTCATGTTTACATCAGTTGGCGCATGATTCAATAATAACAATGCGTGTGGTGCCCACAGGGGGGAACCGTGAGGAGCATCTCCTCGTTGTCATTTTTTTTTTGGGGGGGGGGGGTCCCCCACACAAAAAAATTATGACTAACTGGCCTATTGTTTCAATGACGTTTTTTTAGGGGGATGGGACGAAAGTTTCCTCCCCTCCCCCTTCCGAATTAAATGATGTGTGTGAGTTGGCGCTCAAATAATCATGCTGTGAAATACACAACTTTTTCTAAAGTTGGAAGGGAGTGGATGAAATACTGCGGGTGGGGGGGGGGGGTGGGGGGAACCCCCCATAGTTTTTTTTTTGGGGGGGGATGGGCACCCCCGAGTCGTGTGGATGATGCCACAGTTGTGTGGAACGATTCTCACTTTGTGAAACATCCCCTCACTGGTTTAAATGTGGTTACGCACTTGAAGAGTTTTTATGCGCATCTATCCTATTTGAATAATATGTTTCTTCTGCACACAGGAAAACTGCCTGTTTTGATATTCCGGAAAAGGCGTTCGTTAGCTTTGACCGTTGTGCAGCAGAATAGCTATTTAACGGGCTATTCATACTTCACTTCCTTTTACCTGTTGGAACGTGACGTTATGCTTGGAAAGCGGCTGGCTGCACGCGGGCGCGAGGGAGGCATCAGCTTGAACCCAGAGAGTTTTACACTTCCTGGCGTCGTTATTTGGGGCAGCAATGGCACATTTTTAGGCACAGGGGCGGGAGAAATCACAGCTGACTGGTTGCCATTCAAACCGGTATTATAAGTAGGACACAATTCAATCAGTTTTTTTTTTTTTTTTGGTTGCAAAAAACAAAAAAAATTCCATCACGTAAAACTTTTCCATTTTAGTGTTACATGAGTTTGACGATGATAAGTACGATGTCCATTATTATATCGTCCCTTTTAGGGAAGGTTAAATCATAATTAATAATTAGTATGTTTAATTTGTTTTGTTGCATGGGGAGTGTTAACAAATGACGAAACGCCTGCTGAGTGTGTGTGTGTGTGGGGGGGGGGGGGGTTGAGCAAGGGTGTTACCATGTGTTATGAGGTGGCAGTGTTACGTAATACACTATTTTCGCAAATTTCTTTTTTGCTATTTTATTTCTAAATTTTTCTTTCAGCTAAACTACTTTTTTCTAAATATGTTTACAACTTAACATTTTTTTTTTAAAAACGCTGGTCATTACTGCTCCTTGGTACTAACTACAGTTCATAAAAACGAATCCACACGAAGAAATAAAAAACTAACATATTTATGGAGGGGGAGGGGGGCAAGAAAGTGTTACGTATTTTCAGGTGGTGGTGGGGGGGGGGGGTCAAGCCAAGTGTAACACTGGTGTTACAAAGGGAGGCCGGGGGGAGGAGGAGGGGGATCAAGTGGCACGTAATTTATGAATGCTCCTATAGATGTGAAACAAATAATGATAAAATAACGTGTACAATCTTTATTACATCTCGAATCCCTGTTCCAACGTATCGTCACGCCTCTTTGAACAATGGAAAGAGGTAAATCCCAACAATGAAGTGAGATACTGACTTCAGTGTAGCCTACTGAAAATATAACAAATAAACAGATTTACCATAGGACCGAATAAAAAAAAAAGCCTGTTTGGCCGAATAATAAAAGCCAGTTTGATATTATCGGACTGCATATTAGGCAACAAACACACAATTTCGAGTTGTGAATAATACGGCACAGTATAACGCTCATAAAGACTTTCGAGCATTAAAATTTATGACAACGTTGCAGCAGTCACTTTAAAATTAAGTGTGGCTTCTTGGAACACCTCCTAAAAATTGCCCCTTTATTATTTATTTAATTTAATTTAAATTCCTATTTTTTTTTATTAAGGCGTGCGAGGGTTAAACAGTTTGGCCGGCCAGACAAGAGTCAGATGCGGTGCCTAGAGGCACGTGCTAATTGGAGCGTTCGTTCTGGAATTTCAACACCAGTGGTCACGATTAGGCCAAGCGGTTGAAACAGGAAGCTTTCCCTTTAAGTCTCTTGAGTAGAGTTGCACGACGATAAAATTCCTTGGTCTAAAATTAGACGGGAGAAAGCCGGCCAATTTTTTATTGGAATTACCTGTACCAACTCAGTTGCGTTTAGTGCAGGGCTCCTTGTTACGTTACCTACGTTCCGCTCACCGCTTCCTTGAATCAGTACTGTAGGGCTATCTACACTACTGGGCGGATCTTGGATGAAAAATAGCATATGCGACTGGGTTGGGCAATATGGCCGCCAAAGACGCCACTTAAGCGATGATTCGTTATGTCGCCTCTTTCTGTCAACCGAGGGCGACACCGTCCGTACAAAAATGCAACATTTCTTCCCTTGCAACACTTTCTGGATACACGAACGTGTCGCTTTTTTTTTTCCAATCGCAGAGAAATAGCTGAACTGTGGCTGAGTGGTAGCTTAAAAACTATTTTAAAATACTTTAATCCATAATAAAAATTTGTCACGCAAATCTACGTAAAATTAAAATTATCTTTTGAAAACCGCTACTAGATGGCACGACTCTCCGTACAAAAATTCACCGATGCGATTTACCAATTCCCGAACAGACCTCAAGAAATGGGGCCAGTCGTGGCGTCCATTTTGTCTACCCCCTCTAATTCGTTGTAGGTCGGGCCAGTTAGTTTATAGTGACCATGCCTGAATCTTCTATTTTACGGCGCGTTCATGCAACGACTCGCCTTTGCAATCTCGCAGCTATAGAAATCTTCTGAAATTCCAACATGGCGGCTGTTTTAGCTCGGCCAGCTCGCAACGAAACGAGTCTATAATTCCGGTTAGAAGCGATTGGGAAAACTGTTTCGTCAGGAGGAACTCTTCATTTTACTGTCACGAATTATATAAGACGGCAAGCATTTGTTCAAACGATGTCGGATTTAGCTAATTCAGGTGTAGCGTTGTTACCGTGGCAACGACGCCTCTGCCACCGCGATTCAATTCGAGCTGCGAGAATGCACTGGCGAGTTATTGCTTAAACCCGCCCTTAGCCATCATGTCGGAATCTAATTGAGGAGGTAAATTCAGTATTTCGAGACGGAAGATTACACCCAAAGTACTGAAAACGATGTATGGATATAGTCGAATTTGCCGCCAAATCAGTGACGTCTTTTTATATAGCTTGGTAACAGTTTTCGGTTCCATGATTGTAAGCGGTATGTACATCAGTCCAAACAATTTGAAAACCGGAAGTTAAAGGTATACATTCCTCCCGGGTGGCTTTCTTGTATGGCTCAGTTTTGCTACATTATACTTTCGACGTGTAAAATGTTGCAAAGACATTCATTTTCCAATTTTTTACTCGTGAGGAACGGTTTTGCTACATTCACTCCAACCTATGTAAATGTTGCAAACGCTATTTCGCGCAGGATGCTGAAATATAGTGAGAAGGTACGTCCTTTTAAGTTTCATCTTGTCTCCAGTTGGCATGTTTTAACAATTCCAGTTAGGTTTATTAAAGTTAAGATGGCCTTGCGGTTTGCAAATTGAACGGATTTTGCTAAAAGTAGTCAATTATCCAGTTAGCACAATAGGCCTAATTGTATATTATAGGCCTAATTGCATATAGGCCTAACTGGATATACGCCTAATTGTATAAATGCAATTGCGTTCCAGTTGTGAAAGCCGCTAAGCTTAGGCATTTTCTCTCATTTAAAGAAATTGTTTATGGGGCTCTCCATAACACCACCATAACATCGTTTGCAGAAGCAAACATGAGAAGACATGTTTGGGCTAGTGCGTCGCAATAATATTATGGCTTAAGGCGGAAAGTTTCTCCGAACAATTTTGTAAACATTCTCTTAAAACACGATAACTCGCCGGTCAACTGGTTAGCCTTTATTACTGCTGACCCTGATTTAGAGTAAATAAAATGGAAATAAAAAGAGGAAAAAAGTGAAATGGGAAAACAAGGTAGACTTTCTTTTAGCCGCCACAGGGGCGATTGAGGTTGCGATAGCGTCGAGGCGAATCAGCTGTTTGGTTTGGTATTGAGGCTCCGTTCTGGTGATCTCATTCCAGGTTGGTTGTCCTTGGCAAGTTGGCGAGGAAGGTTGGCCCTTTCGGTTTGGTCGGTCATCCAGTTTACCTTGATCGCTGTAATGTCGGTCGGTCGCCAGGCGCCAAACTGGCCGTAATCTAAATTACTGGGTATAGGGAAAGATATGTATTAGAGAGACAGGATCTCTCTTTTAACACTTTGGGACGAGAAGTTATAGAAAGACAGGATTTTGACTGTATTTAGGCGCCAACCACAAGTGAGGGGCGCACAATTTATACCATCACGTATTTTTTTTTTTTACAGAGTAAAATTTGTATGGTAGTTTTCTCTTTAATTTTGGTTTAGTACAAAACATTTTTTAAATAAAATTTCATTTAAAAATAAAACGTGTGAACTCCTAATAACTTTTCCAGTGTTATAGTTTGTTCCACGTTATATTTGCAGGAAACTGACTGTATGAGACCACGTTTACTTGCACTCGGGTGCAAAAACGTGTGTATATACCACTTGTAGACTCTACATACACAGTTACAGTTGAGTATATGATTGGGAAATTTACGTGTTTTTTTTTTCTACACCCGTAGTGGAAGGAAACGTGGCGTCATACAGTCAGTTAATGTGGAACAAAGTATACAACCAGCCTAAAAATACAACTGGCTAAAAATATAGCAAATTAGCATTTTTTCGAATTATTTATTCCCCTCCCCATTCATCAGCGACGATAGTTGGGGGGGGGGGGGAAATATTTGTGAAGATTTTTATTTGTTTTTATTTTTGGCCGTTGTAT
>JAHWFP010062695.1:54489-75892 GCA_023313725.1 Lithobius niger
GAAAACTTATGGAAATAGAGTAAACATTAATTCTCTGGCTTCTTTACGTCGCGATTAACTAACTCTGCAATCCGAATTGTGTTTTGACTCTTTGTTTACTGGTGATTTGTGGATGTACCTTATGGATGTGCCGTAGGTTACCATCTCCAGAAGTTGATCACTTGAGCACTAATTTGCTCGCAGATAATAGAGTTTGAAACTTTTTACCAACAAGGAAGTTAGATGTCATTGATTGTCTAAACAACACTTCGTGAGCAAGCCTGTACATCCGCGTTTGTATACGTGCGGCCTGACGTGTGGGGGTGAAACTTATTGTGTTAACAGATGTGTACGTTCCTGCCACCAAATGTTGTAAACGTCATTAAGGTGCGTGGCAAGTTGGTGTTTTGTTGCGATAATGCGTCTTTTTTTTTTTTTTTTAGCCGGCATTCTACTAAATGTTTGTATACCTCATTAGTCAGATTATGCTCCTAAGACAATGCATTTGTTAAATTGAGATATCTAAAAAAGCACCTCACTGTGTGTTGACGCTGAGTTAACGAAGATCGCAGTGCAGCGCAGTTCAATGATACAAAAATCTCTCGAAAAATCTTTTAAATAGGGTTACATAACAAAATGTTGCTCTTCGTCTGTAGCAGCACTTTTGTTTTCCTGCTTCCATGACCTGCCCGGTTATCTATTCAACATTTTTAAATTCCTCTGGACCGTTAAAAAAAAAAAAAATAAAAATAAACTTGACAAGACAGATCGAGGTTATACTTGCAGACTTGAAATTCATTGTAACTCGAAACGTTGGGTCATCACCCACCCTTCCTTGAAGAGCGTAAAGCAAACACACTCTTCTTAAAAATGCACCTATAAAAAAGCTGTAAAATACATTGTACAAGCCACTTTAAGTAGTACAGGTTGGCGTCAAAGGTTCATGATGAAATTCCCAGATTTTTCCAAGTTTTTCCGATCAATTCTAACACTTTTCCCTGATTTTTTTTCTGGTCGAAGGAAGGTGCAGTACAGGTATAAAAAATGTTTTGCACAATTTTACTCAAATCGCGATAACTATATTGCAGTGCTTTGCTAAATGAAAAATTGCACTGCCCTAACTAGTATTGGTAAAGAGCAGAAAAAGGCCACGATCTAAACAAAACTAAAAACTCACTTAACACGTAACGTCGACCCACATAACTTAGGCCTAAGGAGTTTTCACTTTATCGGAAAAATGAAATTAAAAGGAATTGAAGTTTTGACTGAAATAAAGCGAAGGTCTAAGAAGGGAAACAAGAATCCGAATTAAGTACCTATTTCGATAAATATTTTTCAAATTCCCTGATTTTTCGGTAAATATTTTTCAAATTCCCTGATTTTTTTCCTGATTTTTCCACACTGGATGAATTCCCTGAATTTTACCGGTTATCCAGGTAGAACGCCACCCTGTAGTAAAACACGAACGGCCAACTGGCACGAGCCAAACTGAGATAAAAATGGCGTGACCTTCTACCAGGTTTTTTTTTCTTCTCTTTTTTAGACTTTTTCCAACCTTGCTTTCTGTTTTTGTTATCCGCTGGAATTACAACACCGAAATGCCTGGCAGTTCAAGCCGTTGTGCATTTTTCTTTCTGGAATTTACGTCCAAACTAGCAGTGAATGATTAGCCAGGAAGTTTCCGAATTTGTTGGCTTCTTGATAAAATAAATGACATCAGCAGTTAAACGCCGAGTTAAGCCGTCATAGGTATGTATATTACATATCTATATTTCTTGCCTAACTCAAAACGCTCTGGTACATGGCATAATTAGTACACAATCTGCAAAGCATGTCAGCAACATCTAAATTAGGAAAAAACTTAAATTTATGTAAATGACAGCTTAGTGTTCAAATTATACGGTTTTAATTCTTATTCTTTGGAAAAAAACTTAAAGAGACATGAATCCCTGTTGACTTTCCTGCATGGCTCAAGTTGTGCGACATTAGTTCAAATGTATGTAGATGTTGCCAACACATTCATTTTCTTGTTTTTTTTCTTTCGTGCGAGGTGATTTGGCGACATTAACTCTGACCTGTGTAAATGTTGCGAACGCCATTCTCAACGGGTCGCACGATATACCGGAAGGATTTATGTCCTTTTAAAAGTAAGGGTTCATTTATATAGGACTAAATATCATGATATAACTCAAGAATAATAAGGACCATAATTAAGGACATTACAAACCAGCTGTAAACGATGCTAAAAAATTGTGATGCATTGCCCTTTTACGCAATGGGGTTGGTCCGGATTTATTCGTGCGAAAAATTAATTTGCAGGCCAGAAGATTTTGATTGAAATGTTATTTCTGACAAACAGCAATTTAATTTTCGGCCTTGTTCACAATTTAAAACATTTTTAAAAGATACAAGCGCAAGCTTGTATGTCAGCAAACTGGTGCATTTTTCAAATGATAAAAATATGTAGCCGAAAATTAAAATGTACTGCCTTTCCATTTACTTGCAGGGTTGCTATTTGTCAGACACAACATTTCAATCAATCAGGATTGATTATTACACTTTACATTACCTTTAAAATAATTCTTTATTTTATTATTTTCTGCTGTCAGAAGAATCTGCTTGAATGGAATAGCTTAAACACATCCTGGCCCAACATCACTTCCTATGATTTTGCATACACCATTCCAAAGTCGAAGCTCAAGCCCGGAAATGACGTTATCGGCTTGCACTCCTAATTTTGGACTTCCTGTGTTCCTGGCCTCGCCCAACACTTTATTTCTAAATCATCGGCATGGATTTGATAAACGTAGTAGCCATTTCAACTCAATTAAATTCAAATTTATTAAATATGTTATTAATACTGAGAATTAAAAAAAACTGATGTTTTTTGCAAAGTCCGTCGCGTTCGTGCTATCAATTTTGGTTTTAAATGAATTTCAATGACTGACCTACAGACTGGGTGCAAGAAAACGACTCATATACTTTAAATACATTCCGACAAAGTAAATGAATCACAACGTAAAGGGTTTAGAAGGATCAGTCTGCATTAAAGACAAGATACGGGCTCCTTACTATTAATCGTTAGTTCGTCTTATCATTCACCACCTGAACTACTTTATACTCCCCTAGTTAAACTAATACACGGCTTCACAAGCAAAAGAATTCTATATTGTAGCATCAAACTTGTTCAGCAACGGAGTTTAAAAACCTGGTAGTATCAGGCTGTCAGAACACCATTAATAATTGTTTAACTTCAAAGAATTACTTATCAACGTCATTAGGAATTAGCTGATCAAAAGGAAGCAATGCAGAGCTTCACAAGCCGAAGAATTGTCTATTACAGCGTCAAACTTGTTCAGCAACCAGAGTTAGAAAATCTGGCTTTCAGAACGCCATTAATAATTGTTTAACTTCGAAGAATTACTCAGAAACGTCATTATGAATTAGCTGATCAAAGTATAGCAATTTACAGCTTCACTAGCAAAAGAATCAGTGTCTATTTACATCGTCAAACTTGTTCAACAACCGGAGTTAGAAAAGCTAGCAGCATCGGGCTGTCAGAACGCCACTAAGAATTGTTTAACTTCAAAGCATTACTTATCAACGTCATTAGGAATTAGCTGATCAAAGTGAAGCCATGCACAGCTTCACAAGTAAAAGAGTTGTCTATTACAGCGTCAAACTTGTTCAACAACCAGACTTAGAAAAGTTGGCAGAATCTGGCTGTCAGAACAGCATTAATAATTGTTTAACTTCAAAGAATTACTCAGAAACGTCATCAGGAATTACATGATCAAAGTGAGGCAATGCAAGCGGCATATCATTGTACATCGACGATGAAATTAGATTACTCGCTAATGTTGGGCTAATGTTTGATTACTCACTGTGTTGGGTGTCTTAACATAGAATTGTTGGCAGAGACTGATTATCCAGGCCCAGTCAGTTTCCCAATGTCTTGCTCCAATAAGTTATTACTGTTTGACTCTTGCGTTTTGGTTTAACAGCCAATACACGTCTACCTCTCCTCAGAACCCTGATTCATTCACAACAACAAGAGGCTGCTAACTTACACCCAAACAAGTCACACACCTAGTTTGTTACAAATTGACAAGTAAGTGTGCGGCTGCGTTCCATCTGCAGGCCCATCATTCCACGCCTACTGCATTCTGGGATCTTCACCCGTTTCCGTGGTTGGTTTCCGTTGTGTTTTCCTCAGCCATTCAACGTTTGTTTCCTCATTAAGTTCACATGGGAAACGATGGCCTTTCTGCCGTCTTTCTTTCTTTTAAGGATATAGCTACAGCAGTGTGGCGTGGTTTCTTGCAAAGATACATCTTTATTTTTAGCAGCTTTACTCAGACCACATGTTGCAGGGAAAAGGAGTGTTGTTGGGTTGTGTGGGGGAGTGATCTCGTTGGTACTAGGGGGGGAAACAGACTCGCCGTCAGCAAAGCCAGACGCGCGTGCACTCGCCATTCAGGGCACAATGGAAGGCAGGCTTTGGCTGCACCCATGCACGAAGTGTCGGCGCCGATTGTGTCGCCAATTGTCACCAAGGAGGCCTAGATGGCTTCCTTCCTTTTTACTTGTTCACCTAGCACCTGCACTGACGACTATGCCTGTTCTCGTCTGTGGCTGAAGGAATGTTTGAGATGGTTGAGAATCGTTGAATAGGAACTTAGGCGGCTAACCAAATTTACACCTCAACCAACAATCGTTTCTTTACAAATCGGGAACCCACTATTCGGCCATTCCGGGGTAAGCCGGTAATCGAACGAGCGCGTGGTAATCGCCATCTGCTCATTCGGTAATCATGCAGTAATTGAAAAAAAAAAGGAAGTGTCATACTCATCCCTCTAAGTTTGACAAAGCCATATAAATCAATCAATAAATAAATAAAAGTTTCTAACGCAGCAAAGGTCCTCGGCAGTGACCACATTTTTCCATTTCCCCAAAATTACGCGCCATTTTCCTTGTTTGTTCGAATTATTAAATGTTTTGGTTGTACACGTAAGGAAGAATTAGGAAATTGAAAACAAACCTGATGCAGTTTGTCACACCTCCTAAAAATACTTGTTTTAACTATTTAAGGGTAAATACCTTCTCGCTAATTTCGTGCATTCTTCTCACTAATTTCGAGCATCCTTCTCACTAATCTCGAGCATCCTTCTCGCTAATTTCGAGCATCCTTCTCGCTAATTTCTGGAATTCTTCTCACTAATTTCGAGCATCAGGGACGTGCACACAGGGGGGGGGGGCAAGGGAGGCTCTAGCCCCTGCCCTCGTGGCAAAGTGCCCCTTGTTTTCTGAAAAAGTGCCCTTTTCAGTGGAACGGTGTTGTAAAAGAACCTAAATAACTCTAAAAAACTACCATAGCAGCGAAGAAAGTGCTACAAAGAGGGACAGAAAAAGTCAAAGTCCTACAAAAGGCGGGTAAAAAGAGGATGAAACACCAAAAAAAAAAAAGGTCCCCAGAAAAAGTTTGCCCCTGCACTCTTGGGGGCCTTGTGCAGTGTGCACGTCCCTGTCGAGCATCATACTCACTAATTTCGAGCATTCTTCTCACTAATTTCGAGCATTTCCATAGGTTAGAGCGAATGTAGCAATCCCGTTTCTAGCGAAGGGATAGTGAATGAAAGCTTTCGCAACATATGCGCACGTCTGAACTAATGTTGCAAAACTGAGCCATACAGGAAAGCCAACCGGGAGAAATGCACCTTTAACATTATCCCCTTCCATACTGCACTCCACTGTTGCTGGTTCATAAGCATTATGTTGACTCGTATAATGCTTTGTGACCTAGAAAGAAAACAACAACCAAAAAAGCAAATTTTATTTATTTAAATACCATCCAGCGTTACAATTAAGAGGACATATTCGAGCATCCTGCACGAAATAGCTCTTGCAACATTTGCGTAGGCTAGAGTGAATGCAGCAAAACCGTTTCTCACGGGGCGAAAAATAGGAAACTGAATGCCTTTTCAACATTTACACGCGGCTGAAGTAAAGTTGGAAAACTGAGGCGTACGGAAAGCCAACTGGGAGGAATGCACCTTTAAAAGAATTTTTTACCCATAATTTTTGTTGTTGACAATTTTTATGGTGCAAATAAAAATGTCAGCCTATTTCCTAGTCACAGTTATTCCTAGCATCAAACAAAGTTTGCTTTCATGCCGTCAGTGCAAACACAATTAAATGGGGGGAAAAAAGTAATAGCTAATATTACATTTAGCTAATAATTGAAGTCATATTAGTAATATCTGGATGGAACTAATGGTTAAGCGACATTGTAATAATGGTTGGATCCGTTTCATATAAATGACGCTTTCACTTTCGGTCCGGCTTATTTACCGACATTAAGCTCGTCCGCTTATCGTGCCGAGGCTTAATTACTTTCTACAGACGACAGCCTTCCGTTTAGTGTCAACACTCTTGACGGTTTAGGTATATAGCTGCATGGTTTCGGTGGATGTCGTAATAATAAAATCAGGGAAACATACTCGACAGCAATCAAGGTCGATCCAGATTCTTTCTTCATCCACACCAAGCAAGGCCTGTTTAGCCCTCAGCGGTTCATTGTGCTTGCTTCTCTGGTACGCGCTGAGCTCACCAGAGGGGAGTAGAGCAGCGCGGAAGAGAGAGAGAAAGAGAGTAGATACGGGAAGAGAAGGGAGAGAGAGGGAAGAGACGTGTTTGTTGCTTGCAACTTTCGCCACCGCGTGTCGCTGTTTTCGCCGCCATCGACATGGAGCTGATACCGGGGATCAAGCAAGGTCTTTGTCCCTGGATCGAAGCAGTCGGGGCTTTTAGTATAATTAAGCCCTTCTCTCAGCGAACAGAGAGGAAAAGCAGCTCCAGCTCTACTAGCAACCAAGCGGTTATCAACCTACCATTTAAAGCTATCCTCTAGACATTTAGTGCCTTATGCCCCGTTCTTGGGGCTCGGCTGGCTTTCGCTCGTGACAAACGATGCCTCAGCAGGTTGCGGCACCGAACGCCGTTATTATGAGTTGTTGGAAATGACACCGACGTTTGGGGCGGCGGGGGAAAATGGGATAAAGCTTTTTGCGAATTTTTATTTTCCTTTTTTTTTTCCTTCTTTCTTTCAAAAAACGAGGAATGATTTAATGGTTTCGAGATATACTTACGACTAACACAATGCCGTAAACTTTATAGCTGAAACGGCATATGTTGATTTTTCCAACAAGGCGTCATTAATTATTTGAACGGAATCGTTTCTTCCCATCTCTTTGAATTTGAGCCGGAAACATTAACAAATTAACGGATGTCGAGACACGAAAATCGCTAATTAAATCGTGAGGGCCCACAGCATGTTAGTTTACATTCGTTGGAATTGAATTTTGCAGAAATAATAAAGGGAGAAAAAAAATCCGCCAGCAAAGCATTGAACGCATTCGTGTAACGGTATTCATTCCTTTTGCTTGTACTTTAATTTGAAATATCAGTAGTTATGAATGTTTAGGCTTATTACTTTCGGGTTAATGCTCTTGTTTACAGCCCATTTTAAAAGGTTTTCTTTTTGTAAGGCGACATGCGGTATAGTTTGTTCCACATTATGTTTGCAGGAAACTGACTGTTATGACGCCACATTTCCTTACACTATACTAGTGCAAAAACACGTAAATATCCCACTCGTAGACTGTAACAGTAACTGCGTAGAATCTGCAAGTGTGATATCCATGTTTTTGCACTCATAATGCAAAAAAACGTGGCATCATGCAGTGAGTTTCCTACAAACATACTGTGGAACAAAGTATAGTAGCTGGTCTGCCCATGGAACAATTTTTAAAAGGTTAGACGACTTATTTTTGCGAAAATATGTGGAAACTCTTTACATATAAGTTTATCGACCCAATCCCAATTTTAGCGAAATTTGAGCGTAATTCAAAAATGCTAATTCTAGCATAAAAATGGAGGAGGAAAAAAAATTCCCACGTTCCTTTAGTTTCCTTTTAAAATGAAATTACTTTTCATTAACTCATTAAAAAAAAACGTGGCTGCTGGGTGTTGACCATGTTTAATAGCTTAAAACCAATAAACTCTCCTGAACTATCCAATCATTGCAATGGCATTTTAATTTGATTTTGCATTACTTTTATGTTGCTTATTTATTTATTTTTTTTTACCTTCGGGCTATTTTAAGTGTGTGAGGCAATTATAGGTCAACGGATTCTTTTCGCCTTTAAAACTTTGTAGGTCAACTGCTTCAACTTGTAGGCCAACCTAAAAAGTAAGCCGTTTTTAGTTTGAAGGAGGCGGAGGTGGAGGATACAAATTAATCTTGAAGCGTTTAGCTCTCCAAAATATTCACTTTCTGCGAGGAACTAGAATTTTTTACTTTTTTTCACAGTCTAATTAACGTAAAGATGACAGTGGCGAGGAGCGTTGTGAGGTGTACACGTATGACCTATCAGACAAATAAAATGTCAAAAGGCCTATATTTAGTATGTGTGAGACACAAAGGGTACAATTGATTTTTTAGGTCTTTGGTCTGCTTTTTGTCCCTTTTTTTTTAATGACCTTTTCGGCAGCCTGTTTGACCAGTGATTTAAATAAAACAACAACACGTATTGCTCAAGAAAGAACTCGTGAAGACTTATATGGTTAACGTAGCCTATGGGTTGAATTTGACAATCAATGGTCAAAGGTATTGATGGTTAAAGACATTGAAGGACAAAGGGTGAAATTGATTTTTGAATAGAATGTCGTTCTCTGTGCTTTCCGTTCCTTTTTTTTAATTACCTTTTGTTTGTTTGTCAAGTGATAAAAAAAAAAAACAACAACAACACGTATTGCTCAAGAAAAAAAAAGCCGTGAGGTCTCATACAGTTAATGCATGTTTTGAATTTGTACATCAATGCTCTTCAACCATTAACTAATGGTTGAAGACCATTGATGGACAAAGGGTGAAATTGATTTTTTAGTAGATTTTTTAGTTTTGCTCTGCTTTTCGTCCATTTTTTTTTAAATTACCTTTTGGACTGTCTGTTGCCAAGTGATTTAAAAAAAAAAACAACACGTCGCTCAAGAAAAAGACACGTGAAGACTCGTACGGTTAACGTGTGGGTTGAATTTTTGCATCAATCGTGTTCAACCGTTAACTGAAATGCGTAACACCACGCGCGTGTCAGTCAGTCGGTTCAGTCACTGGTTGAAGACCATGGATGGACAAAGGGTGAAAGACAAAGTGTGTGAGACAAAGGGTGACACTGATTTCTTTAATAGAACGTTTTTTGCTCTGCTTTTCGTCCCATTTTTTGCAATTACCTTTTGGACTGTCTGTTTGCCAAGCGATTTAAATAAAACAACACGATGTATTGCTCAAGAAGAACGACTCTTGAACACTCGTACGGTTAACTTACGGGTTGAATTTGTCCATCAGTGGTCTTCAACCATTAACTGAAAGACTATTTGATGGAGAAAGGGTGGAACTGATTTTTTATTAGAACGTCTTTTGCTCAGCTTTTCGTCCCGTTTTTTTTTTAATTACCCTATGGGCTGTCTGCGTGCCAAGTGATTAAAAAAAAACAACACGTATGCTCAAGAAAAGACCTGTGGTGACTCATACGGTTAAGGTATGGGTTGAATTTATCCATCAATGGTTGAAGACCATGGAAGGACAAATTCAACCCATACGTTAACCGTTGTGGGTCTTCGACAGCTCTTTTTCTTAAAGTAATCTTTACAAATCTTTACCCATACCCCCCCCCCCCCCCCCGTTTATTGCTCGAAACAGCTGCCATAACAAAAAAAAAATGTCGTGGGTAGGTTTGTAAGGGGTTGGAATGCTCTCGATTTTTGTCCACGAGTTCTCTGTCAGACTGACACAGCAACAAATTAACACGAGGCAACGCAGCGGGGAAAATTGGGCTTCCTACTGCGAACCACGCCTGCCTTGCCAACAAATTTTAAACTTGAACCCAAAATAGACCTACCGACAGGCCGACCGACCGGCTGCCTCTTTCTCTTTTCTCCCTTATCGTTTTGTGGGGGTTGCAATTACTGTTAAAGGGAGGATATATACATGATTACACACGCCCCTAGGTTCTTCTACACTTAACGAATTAAATAATACTTAAGGACAGGTCAAGCTTATTTCTGTAGACACGCGAATAGTAATCAAAACAGTACATCGGCCATTCACAACGATAATATTCTTCAGGCAATCGCCGTGGAAGTAAATAGAAACGCAGATCGGCAATGAATCTATCAATACAAGAGAAATTGTGAGATAATCACAAATGCAGCAGTCTTCTTGATGGGCGCAGTTGTCGTCTCACCCACATAGTCATACAGCATTACATATTTCCACTGTCTTAGGTTACAAGTATACTGTTGAACACAACACACCACACAGATTTAGCAGACCCAGAGAAAATAACCAGTCACTGAACCTAAAAAGCCAAGTAAACTCTACCTCTTTGTGGATAATAATAGTAATAATATTAAAACTTTTATTTCAGCTACATTATACGTTGTGTTGCTGGAAGCTCGAAAAAAAAGCACCTCGTGAGAGAATCAAAAATACATCTTATTCCCATCTTTAAATACCCTACATGTTAAATTCACTCAACATTTTGCAACGAGCTGTTTTAGTTTTCCTGATTTTATATGCCATTATATAGATTTAAAAAATGGCTAAATCTAACAGTTCGAACAATTTTACACATATGTAGTATTTGCTTCTATTATGGTTTTTATGCATAATATACTCTTCAGTCCATATTTCTCAATCGTATAATCGGATGCATATCCATATCCATATCATAAGTATATAGACTGCATTCTCTATTCATAGATCATATTTTTTCCTCGTATTTATAGTGTCCGCATCCCATCTTGAGTTCGCCCCAGAATGAACACAAATAATCGATTGTATGTTTTTGGTAGCAGAGTGCCTTGTTGTTATCCAAAATAGTTATAAAAACAATGGCGGCCGTCGATGAAAGCCGCCCCCTGTAGGAAGACGTAGCGGATCATAAATTACGTGCAGGACTCAAGATACGCTGCGCACACAATATTACATTCTTGGTTTTGTTATTACTAGTCATGGAGCTAGTTATTATTATACGTTCAAAATATGGTCCTTGAAGTTCCAGTTTAAGTCTTATTTTAATGCCTATCTCGCTGTGATTTTTTTTTTTCTGGCCACTTTGTGCATTCTTTATTGCATCTTATGTTTTTATTATTTGAGCCAGGTTTATATAGTCACTATAATGTTTTATAATCCATTTTTCTTTATACGTTTTCATTTTTGATACTGTGCTATGCATTTGTATTGTTTTCCATAATATAATAGTTATTATTATTATTATTATTATTAACCATTATTAGGAACGGATAAAGAGTAACGTTATGAATAATCTTAATACGCTTTAAGAGGTTCTTCAAACTGTTGGTTACACCAATTTAAATAAAAATAAACCGAACTCGGTAGGGAATTAAAAATTCTAGGCACCAACATTGCTAAGCGAGTTAAAGCTAAAGCTGAATTTTTATTTTTAATACACTAGACACATTAAGAGCTCGAAGGAATCGCGTAATAAGGTCATTAACTTTAATCACGAGTCCTTTATCTCCATTTGCTGCTGGAATTGTCCAACAAACGCGTCTTACGTACTTTGCTAAAGTGGTACGACTATCGCTGCTTTATTAATAGTCATTAATGACGTCATTCGCCACCTAGTAGTAAGGAAGGATACAATGCAAATAGAACAATTTAGCCAACAGAATATTTGAACACCACGAGGCTGTTCCTGTCGAATGAAATCCACAAGGTCATAGGAACGCACTAAGTTTTAAAGGGACACCCGGCCTACCTTATAACATTCCGCCTGCCTTATAACATCCATGCGCAGATCGCCATCCGCGCAATTACTAGTGACAACGTCGGCTGGGGTGGTAGCTGCTGTCTCGGTTGGTTTGGGAATGGTACACGAAACAGCATCAAGTTAAATATTGGGTCGTCACAACAGGCCGGAATGATTCTCGTATTTTAACATCACAATTTATAATTTTCTAGGCTAGTGTCTTACAATTTTGCTTCATCGATCTATTGGAATAATTAATTTTAATATTAGTCTTTTAGATTTTTGATATGGTAATTATTAGAAAATTAGAACATGCACACACAGAGAGGAAACGTCATGATTATTGTAAGCGCGTAAAGGATCATATACTGCTGGACACAGTAAACAAAGTTAACAATTATTCAACAGAAAATCTCCTAGACGCCACATTTGAAAACGGATTTTTACCAAGGGATTGACTAACGGTAACGAAATAGACCTTTGGGGCCGTACTTGATGTGGTGGATCGAGAAAAATGCTGCTGGGAGGAATATCGCTTTAATTTTCGAAAGAAACTTAGTCTTTCTTGTTCACAAAAACGAGATATAACCACCATGAAAATTATACACAATTCAACAAATGACTACTGGATACACACCATCTTGGTATAATCAACATTCACAACTTGGTATGATCATACCAAGATAGCATGTAGCCAGTAGTCATTTGTTAAATTGGGTATCATTTTAAGATTGTTATATCTCCTTTTTGTCTCCAAGAAAGACTTAAGTTTCCTTCGAAAATTAAAACTCGGTGTGTTCTTATGACCTTGTGGATTTCTGTCTCCATAAACAGCCTCGTAGGCCTAGTATTTTATATCCTCAATTCCACAAATTAACCGTGTTTGAGAATAATCAACTCGAAACATGCCAATCGCAGTTTGTCGATTATACTTCCCAAACATTCAAAATCTAAGGAAACCATTCTTTTTTTGCCTACTTTCCTTTCTACAAAATTGTGTTCTTCTTGTTCATGATAATGATTGGGAGGGGGTGGGTTGTCAGTAAATAATAAACGACAATGTGAAGCGTCGTTACTTTTTTTTATTGAGAACAATTTATTATAAAAATCAAAACAGATAACATCACCAGTAGCCAGCAGCAATAAATAACTCTAGTGAAAACTGTGTGAACCATACCCTTTCTTTCGCACGGTGGCCTGCTTGCTTGTCCTTGCTGCCAGTGACCTGCCCCGACCAAATGTGGTGGGCCATGGTGGGCAGGGATGGAGGTGCAGCCCCTTGGGCTATTGGTGGCGCACCGACCGACCTCGCAGGGAGCAGCTGGCCAGCTTGATGGAGCTATTGTCCGCGCCCGGGAATCACCCGCGGCTATTACGCTAAAACAATATGCCGCGCTCACGACAACGTTAGGGAAATGACAGCGATTGGAAAACAGCAGTTAGTTTGTTTGGTTCTGGGATGAACTAAGGAGGCGATGACTGGATGGCAAGTGGGACACTGCCTGGCCTCTTAATTCCATTCTCTGCTGTTGTCAAGAACAATGTCACAAGTAGGTAGCTAATGACGTGTGATATTCGCGAATGGGATTGTTTTTGTAGGTTAAAATTTATAATTCCAAGATGCGTTTGTCGTGGGATGAACGTTGTCGTGAATAGGCTTGATTTGCAAACATATGGCAAACATCTACTTTAAATATCTACAAAACATCTACAAAAAATATGGCAAACGTCTACTTTAAATCAAATTAAAAAAAAAGTATGTCCTACAATTATAGTCTAATATTGGCAAATTATGAAAGCGGCCCTTGAAAACGTCACATCGTTTATTCCAAGAAGTGTTTGTCGCGGAATGAACGTTGTCGCAGATAGGCTTGTTTTGTATGAAAAAATGTATTCCAAGATGCGTTTGTCGTGGAATGAACATTCATGGACACTAAAAAGTGTGGCCTCACAATTCAAAGCGTTAACTTGCTTACCCATTTTGTAGATAACCATTTCATTGAACCTAATGTTGTTGTGAAATTATTTTGTTTTTATTAAAACAATACGTTAGAAATATAACAAAAAGGGCCATGCCAAACGAGCTCAGAATCGAAATTAGTGCCGTTTATGTATCTGACAATAGGTTATATTATAAAACGGGATATACAACCTAGGTCATGGCTATTTAATTAATCCGTTCCTCCTGTGCTAGTTTTCATTCATGTCTTTGTACCTACTCGTCAATAATTGTTACTCAAAGTCTCTTCATAATGTAAGATGGCACTAATCCTCACGCTCCCCTAAACGTTCCTTCATGGAACATTGAAATCATGGCTTATCCCTACGTTGTAAAACTGAGATCTTGAATGTGTTGAGTGCATTTGTTTGCTTAACGTACACCCGTCGCCGTGCAACCTTACAATTTCTTAAGTGTGAAATTCCAATAATAACTACTAAAACGTATACATACTTATTTGCATGGTTGGTTAGTTTTTTGCTACTCAGTTGTTAAAACCGGTTTTTACCATCCTGGCTAAAACTATTTTTGCCATGTTTTTGCCCCTTTGGCCAAAAATATGGCAAACATCTACTTTAAATCAAATTAAAAAAAAAGTATGTCCTACAATTATAGTCAAATATTGACAAATTATGAAAGCTGCCCTTGAAAACGTCACATCGTTTACTTTGAAAATTCATATTTGCTCCTTATTTACCTTTCATTTTACCTTTTATTTTCACAGTAAAAGATATTCTTCTCACAATAACTTTGCAAATTTCTGCTAGTGGCTATCGAAAATTTGTATAGATATTGTAAGAAGAATATCTTTTCCTGAGAAAATAAGCGTATGAATTCGGCTTGCTGGTTCTTGCTGGTACTGAAAAAAAAACCGGTAAAAACCATGTTTTTGCCACTGCCCATCGCTTTTTGCTGGCAAAAAACCCAATCCCTGATTATTTGGTTTTGAAAACTGTAACTGTCTTTTCACCCCTTATACGCCCGATTGCAATTTGTGACACTTTGTCTAATTACGACCTTTGTTTCTTCTCTTCCTGCACAGGTACTTGTCCCATGGCAACTGGTTTGCACGAAGCTTCCGTCGATTGGTCGGCGGGTGCTGCCAAGCGGAAAGCCGATGAGACCATGCCGGCAGAGCCCGAAGTGTGCGGACTGTTCTTTCAGCCGGCGAAGCGCCTGTCCCTTGTTTGGAACACCAAACTGCGGCTCAAGGAAGAGCGCAAGCGGGTGCTCAAGCTCTCCATTACCAAGCTGCGCCAGATCGACGACCCGGAGCTCTTCCTGCGCCGCTCCGTCCTCATCAATAACACCATCAAGCGACTGCACCGGGAGATACGCGAGGAGAAGCTTGCTCGTCTCGGCAGGCCCCGCCATAATCCGGACAGCTTGACGAGCTGTGCGCTCGAACCCTTTCCCCGGCGTCGTCCCGAACCCATGGACAGCCATCCGACTCCCGTAGCGAACTCTTTGTCGGAGACCAAGGAGTGCTCCGTCGTGGAGGACCCCTTGTGTAAAAGACTACGGACTGAGGAAGACATGGCTTCTGGTGGTAGTGGTGGTAGTGGTGGCCTTCTGCAGAGGAACTTGGAACCCATCAGTTGCTCCGAGAGCAGTGGTCTAACCACCCTCGGGGTCAGTGTTTGCAATAGTGGCCAACAACAGAGTAGCCTTACGGAACTTACCGAACGTCCACCGGCGATTACCAAGACGGAGGCAGTGATAGACACAAAGCTGGAGTCGAGGTACGACTACGGCGTCCCGTACACATCGAGTAGGGAACGGATTGTGTCGGACATCGAAAAGCAGTACTCGGGATACTCGTGTGGCCAGTCCTCTATTTTTGGCGAACTCCAATCCGTCGTATTCCACAGCCTAATTGCTTCTCTTGAGTCATGACCCAGTGCCAACATCCCCTCCAGTTTTCCTATGTAACCTGTAGGCATGGACTTCAACAACAACAAACAAACAAAAAAAAACGCAGTACAAATTTTGAAACATCCATTGATTGTCAAATGCTAAATTGGTTGCTAGGAAGATGTTTTTTTAAAATTTATTTACACTATAAAGTTGAAAAGGCCAAATACAAACGAGTCATATGGGAAATTAACGCGTTACATTCCGTCACCTTTACCATTTTATCTTTTTTTTTTTACCAGTTTTATTACTAATTTTATCATTTTTTCTTTATCAGTTTTGTCATTACCGGACGTCAGCATTTTGATTTCGGATTAGCTTTCCTGACAAAAAATCGATTCAGCCATAAGTGGACGCAAAATTATCAAGTAATGCAAATCTTTAGTAAATGTACAATATTTCACTTACAAAATTATTAAATTTAAAAAAAAAGTATTATTTTTGACTCAGTGAAACGGCTGCTTTATGTAGTGCAGAATATTCGGAATTTATGATGTGAATTACAGAGCAAGGATGTGTAACACAAAAGGTGCGCAGGTGCAGCAATTTATAAGATGATTAATTTATAAATCGGTATAGCATACAAGGATTTCAGCCAAATTCATGTTTCAATATATTTAAACATTTCTACTGAAATAACCAGCTTCCAAAGTTTAAATAATTTTTAGAACTTGTTGCAATAAAAATGCTTTCGAAATACACAATATTCGGTGGACGATGAACACAAATAACCATTTGTTTACATGCCCTTGTTTCCCTAGTGTACACTCACGTAACGACTTTTGATAAAATGAGTTTTACATCATCTTGTGCCACTAGTCAATTAAAACGTACGTTATATCCTATGGTTATATCAACCATGTTTAGGTTCTTTAGACTAGAAAAGAAATGTTGACGACCACAGTAATGACAGTCACTTGCAGCCATCACGTAATTTCAATTCGAAAACCTACCAAAACCACAAATTCCGAACATGTCAACAGCCCATAATTACACAACATGCACACTAAATTATTGCAGAAACCACCATGGCCATGTAAATTAAAATTCGTGCAACATCCACGGCAACCAATTTAGCATTACGTTCCATGCCTATAACGCTCGCCCAATCAGACCAAAGTGGATTGACTCTTTTTGATCACCCCCCTTTGTTGCGGTTGCCAGCCTGCATACCTTTACCAACCATGCCTCCGGTTTCGCCGCCGTTGCTCTCTTTTAAACAAGTGTCGGCAGTTACGGAAGTGCTGTGGAACAATAATCGGATTGTACTGTGACATTGATTAATCCCCATCTTTTGTGACGTGGCAACAACACAAGCCATTAAATTTTTGCTGCCATGTGGAACCGTGCAACATCTGCCTTGTTTTCTGTTACAGGCCTTCTCAATGAGGCAATACGAAGAGAAAGAATTAGTGTAATTGTTATTATTTGACTGCAGAACAAACATGCCGATAAGAATTCGAATTCTCATTCAACCTTCAGATTTCAGAAGGTGAAAGTGTTTGTTGGTTTAAATCTTTTCATTTCCCAAACAATGTATTGCTTTTCTAAGAATGGTGACTGTGCACAATGTTGGTTAGGGCCCGTTTGCAGTAATTGTTCATTTGTTGCATAATTAGCTTTAAAAACCTTGTTAAAAAAAAAAGCCTTAAATATCAGTGACTATATCGAAGTAAGTTGTGTGATTCATCTTTCACATGGTTTTTATCATGTGAAAGATGAATTAAACAACTTACTTCTATTTCACTGATTTTTCAGTTTATATCAAGTAACTAACCTTTATAAAACCTTTACATTAGGTAAAACCATCAGATGTAAAGGTAGTTTTACCTGTTATTTTCTTTCATTGGTTTGCATGTGTCTTGCCTTGATAGTTAATAAGTAGTCTGGATTATTTTTAACACAGTTTGTTATCTAAAAAGGTAGTTTTACTCATTAATTTTATTTCGCCGGTTTACACAATTCCCGTGGTAGTTGATGAGTAGATTGATTCATTTTTCACACGGTTTGTTAGCTAACAAGGTAGTTTTACTCATTAATTTCATTTCGTTGACTTACATCATCTTCCCGTGGTAGTGGATTAGTAGTTTGAATCGTTTTTTTGCATGGCTGTATTAGGTAAAATGATTTAAAAAGTGGCTTGTCTACATTTTCAAATCGTTTTTAAATCTTTTTTTTACCTACCACAACGTGTGGAAAATTAATTAATCTACTTATTGGTCACTGCCGGGAAGAAGAAAGAACCAAGTGAAAAATATTTCTGCCAAACTAAATGGCGTTGTGGTTCACATCTGAATATTCACTAACTGCTTAACTATACACTTCAAACAAAATAACAGCATGTTTATAAAAGTTGTTACAGATACTTAATAGAAAGCTGATCCGATCATGTAACCGAGATCTACCAGTGATATCTGATGGCCACTAGACCGTAAACTTATGAAAGCTTAAGCATCAAAATGTGGTTCAATGTAGTTGTATCCATCTGATTAGAAATTAACGTCTGTGAAATGTTAAATCCAAAGACCTTGACAAATTCTCAAATGGCGCCCTAGTTAATTAATCTACTCAGGAAAAAATTAAATTGAAACAACTTTTCATTGAGGTGTATTTATATTTAGCATTATTTTTGCTAAATAAGTCTAAAATTTAATTTTAATTTAGAAAGTAGGGAATTGCTGCTAACAGGTAGTTATTTTCAGTTAAAAAATTAAAATCTCTCCTAAAAGAAACCAGCATGCAGTGCACAGAACACTAACACTAATAGAAACAGAACACTAATAGAAAACAGCATGCAGTGCACAGAACACTAACACCAGCAGCATGTCAATACATCTAAATCTGTGGAAATTTAGACGTTCCTTGTTGGTGATTTGGTTAAAGAAATTATCTTTATGAGAAAGATGTCAGTTGTTATCTAAAGGCATCCTAATTTTCAAAAAATAATTAGCTGTAGTAGCAGTTCGAAGTGGTACAAACTACTGTATCCATAGGCTTTAATGGCTGCACCTTGTATTCTTTAATTCATTTGAATTTGCAACTAACGGTCACACGCTGGGCAGTGCAAGTTTTGTACACTTAATCGAGAATTGTTAAAAACTACACAGTTAAAGTAGCTATTGTGCAGTGCTAACACTTTTCCTAAATTTTTCCTAAATTTTGGTTCTTTGTCTAGTAGGGTCTGCCAGCACCAAACTCAGTTCTGATTACTTTAGGAGGAATATGTAATTTAATTTTTCCATGAATAATGCAAAATCAACAAAGTTCTTTTGGTGGATCTTGAACTGTAATGTTAGGACTAGGTTGACAAGTGATTCTATACTGTAATTGAGTTTAGTATATAGGCCATGGCTAGTCAAGTTTTATTATGGTCACATTACGTAAATGCCTTCACGTATTCTGAACCAACGGAGGAAGGTACACTGAAAACACTGGGACAGTGGCAATACTAGTAGGTGTATAGCCTCCACGTAACATTTCGTGCTGCATTGGACACATATTGTTTTTTTTTTTCAAATGTTCACTCCTTCAGGGTTCCCACAAAATTTTTGAAATATTTTCCCTGAGTTTTACAGGTTTTCCAGAGTAGTTGAGGTCAATTTCCAGATTATTTACCGAAATTTCAGAAATTTTTCTATAAATTTTACTAGCTTCGCTTATTTTTTTTTTAGCTCGCTTATAAAATGGAGTAGCCCGTCTTAATAAACTTTTAGGTGCCAACACAGAAGTAAAATGAAAAATTTTATTTTACCACAATGTCTTAACAAAATAGGTTTATTATGGAACTTAGGACTAGGCCTAAAAGTGTGGCTTTGTGTTTTTCCTGAGTTTTTCAGGTTTTTTTTTGTGAACAATTGGAGAATTCCCTGAGTATTGAATGTATTTTAAATTCACCGAGTTTTCCAAGTTTACCAGGTTGATGGGAACCCTGCTGTTATGCACAAAATTCTGACGGAGGCTGGAGAAATCCCATGTTTAATTCTTGAAATTTATCCACGATACTTTTACTGATTTGAATTCTTATTGGCATGAACGTAACTGCAGTAGTTTGTGATGTCTTGTCTTGTTCCTGCCAGGGAAGCGGAAGTTCATTGTTTGTGAAAATTGTTATCGAGTCTAATCGAAACTTTGTTGGTGATCATGAAAATAAGCAGGATGGAAAGAGACTCGACGTCTTCGTTACATAATCTCTTGCAGCATTCCATCCCCTGGGTTAAAAACCTGTGGCTTCCTTGCTGGATTGAGACTTTTGGTTAAACAAATAATTCGTCCATGTTGGAAAGCAAGAAACGAGCAAGTACTGAATATAATTTATTAAGCCTTTATTTATTGTTATTAAAATATATTCTGAACAGAAAAATTAAAATTGGCAAAAAAAAAAAAAATAACACAGTGAACTGTTTCTGAGTTGACGTTACGGAAAAAAAATGATTGTTTAAGTTGATCGTTTTTGTTTTTCCTTGCCAAGTGGGAAATTATGTTCTGATGATTTGTTTCAGTTTTTTTTTCAATCACCTGATCATGTTGAATTATGGTACACGAGTTGTATAATATAAATTGACTGTAATTATACATGAACGTCAGTTTCATCATAAAGATGAATTCATGCAAGATACCTATGCTTTGTGTTGCATTTATTTTTGGCAGTTTACTTGTGTGTGGAAACGGAAACATACCGTAATTATAAAAAATTGCATAGGAACAAGGAGTTTTGAATAGTATTATGGGTGCCAACGTCTGATGCAACAGCCCCCAACTCAACGAATTTTTGTACGACAAAAGTGTAAACGCATTAACAAGGAATTTGTAAAACGCTTGGTTTTCGTTTCAAGATAGCCGATTCACCAAATCAGAGTATAGTTTCATATACTGTTTTTTTTTTTTTTTTCATATTCGTTCACATCTTGGCAACGGTTGGAGGTTTAATTATTTTCAATATACGGACTATAATAATTACTACAGGTTGGGCATTTAAAGCTTTTGTGCACCCAATTCTTGCCATATGCATGCAACTCCAGTCTGGTCTCCATACTTGGCACGAGACATTGACCCACTCTAGGCTGTCCAGGCGCAGATTTACGAAAAGCTGTCGTGGATAGACATTAGCCATCGCGAAAGACTTGAAAGGCTCGGCCTTAACTTTGGGAGTTGTGTAGAATAAGATTATTTTTAATTTTCACATTTTATATATTGCATATCCCTATTTCCATAGATCTTCCGCTCTTCGATTTTGTAACTAGCCAAATTGATGCAACGTGGTCATAACTGGAAACTTGTTGTCCCAACCTCCCGTCTTGATTGCGGTACGGATAGTCCCAATCTGGAATGCCCAGTTATGTCCAGTACGGTGAATGCGCCTACTGTTCCGGCTTTCTTTAGATTACTGAAAGCTGAACTAAGTGCACACATTTTTAAGACGTTCGTTGCCAGAAAGTTTTTAAATTCCACATTCTTGTACCATAACCTTGATACCCAGCAATGGAGTAAGTGGCTCCATCCACAGCCCTTCCGTCTTCCGTGGTAAATTTTTATTTATTAGCATTATCAAGAATTTATAGGGCTGGGGAGGAGAATTTGTAACTCTAATTTCCGTATTGAAACGTGTTAACATTCATTCCTATTAGTTCCGTCCGAGTTGTAATTTAGTTTACTTTAGATTTGGGCTGAAAAATAAGCAGAA
>JAHWFP010062695.1:83727-104046 GCA_023313725.1 Lithobius niger
GAGGAGCAAGCCAAGAACATCCCAGTGGCCACCCGTTCAGTGCCTGGACCGTACCCAAATGCACAAGTACAAATAAGTGAGGTCAAGAACGAAAAGCAAGCGTCATGAGGGAGTTGGTGAGGGGGCTTCTCTGGGAATCCGAGAGGGGGAAGCGAAGAAGATCCAAGTGGCCATGGCTGTGGTGTCTGAAGCCAAGAGGCTGCGAGGATACTGACCTAAGTACACAGACGCTGAAAACCAACTCTCTATAGAGCATTCTTGGTACTGAAGGGGGTTATACCTGCGATATAATTTTCGATATAATTTCACGTTTCAAATTCCAGAATCATGTTACTGTCATTTCTGATGAACCGTCCCTGAATAATGATGAATATACTAGTCCTTCTGTGCAGTAATTTTGATTTGTGAAATAAAGTCAAAATACCCGAAAACCCCTCTCCAATTTTTTTGTTTTTCGAAATTAAACCCACAAATAAAGCGTAAATAGCATGTACAAAATTTCAAATGATTCAATCGGTTAATGAGTTCAAAAGGTGGAGATGACAGACGTTCAGGGTGATAGTAGAGTGCCTTCACACTGCAGCACGTCACGAAAATAGCCTTAGCCTTGGAATCAAGGAGAGTTAATTGCACAGATACGCCGATACACTTCATGAAACCAACGATCGGTGAAAAACACATCACGAATACAACAATCGGTAAAAAAACACATCACGAATAGGAAAAAACACAAACGATAGGAAAAAAACCATTCACGAAACCAAAGATCGTTGAAAAATACATCACAAATACAACGATTGGTGAAAAACACTTCACGAAACCAGCGCTCGTTGAAAACCACATCACGAATGCAACGATCGGTGAAAAACACTTCCCGAAACCAACGATCGTTGAAAAACACATCACGAATACAACGATCAGTGAAAAACACTTCATGAAACCAACGATCGTTGAAAAACACATCACGAATACAACGATCGGCGAAAAAGCACTTAACGAACCAACGATCATTGAAAAACATATCATGAATACAACGATCGGTGAAAAACACTTCACGAACCCAGCGATCGTTGAAAAACATATCACGAATACAACGATCGGTGAAAACATTACACGAAATCAACGATCGGTAAAAACCACATCATGAATACAACAATAGGTGGAAAACACTTCTCAAAACCAACGTCGGTGAAAAACACATCACGAATACAACGATTGGTGGAAAACACTTCACGAAACCAACGTCGGTGAAAAACACATCACGAATACAACGATCGGTGGAAAACACTTCACGAAGCCAACGATCATTGAAAAACACATTATGAATACAACGATCGGTGGAAAACACTTCACAAAACCAACGTTGGTGAAAAACACATCACGAATACAATGATCGGTGGAAAACACTTCACGAAACCAACGATCGTTGAAAAACACATTATGAACACAACGATCGGTGAAAAAACACTTCACGAACCAACGATCGTTGAAAACACATTATGAATACAACGATCGGTGGAAAACACTTCACGAAACCAACGATCGTTGAAAAACACATTATAAATACAACGATCGGTGAAAAAACATTTCACGAACCAATATCGGGCTTCCCGATGGCACTAAGCTCCATATCACATTTTATCGGTAGCTGCTTTGCTTGATTGCTCCTCGCTGCACCGATCTCTTATCTAAAGTGGCCTTGCGTCCAAATCTGCTTGCTCGCGTCCTTTACGTCATCACGTAATCTCTCGTCATCCCCGTAGTTTTTCGTCGTTACGCATGTCGTCATTAACTTAAAATAAACTCTAAATAAACGCCTAAATATTAATCTTGCCTATTAAATTAATGCTAACTAATCAAGTCCTAATTCTTAGTGAACTATTTAATTTATTTGCTTATGTTTATAACGATTTGTCATCTTTTTGTTTGATAACTGCCTCGACAACTCCAATCTGGTGTTTATGCAAATTCACCAACATCCGAGATCACCTGGCGTTCGAGCACATTTTTTTGAGTGTATCTCCTGCGTTGTCTAGAACGGTGCATGCCGCCTCCGATGGTCAGCTTGCTCGGCATTTTTGCTGGGAGCGTTTGGCTGGCTGCACTTTTAATATTTTTAACCATGTTTGTCGTTTTAATTTTACTTTAATATCTTTAATCATTGTGCATCGTCCGTTCATGAAGTTTGCTGCTCCGGCGAAGGGACTAAATTCTGCAACTATTCCGTCAGACTCCTTCAATGGTGAACTCTGACATTGAAAAGGTAATTTACGAGCTAAATCATTATCGTTATTGCTAGTCAATAATCTTTATCCGTAGCCTCAGTAAATTAGACCTCATTAGCAGTTTTTTGCGTTCAGTTTAGTCCCTGGGCCATTTTTCTAGAAGAGATAGGACGGCTCGAATCTCCGGTGCTAAAATTTCAAAGTGTTGCGTTGGGTACCTTTTAACTTTATATGTCTTGTGTTCACAGTTTTCGCAAAGTTATAGTCAAGTGCGTTTCAACAGAAAACTTGCTAGGCAAGCCCATGGCATGTTTTCTACACTTTTCCGTACCACTTGTATAGCGTAACGAGATGTCCCCCCCTCTCAAGTTCACCAGTTGTAGTTTAAACCGTTACGTGACGCCATATTGTTCAATATCCCGTAACGAGATGTTTTCAGTGCTTCCCTAGGCCTATTTTTGACCGACCATAGTTCAATTAAAGGTGCACACCTGCAATATTCCCGTAACGTGAAGTCTGTGCCCGCAATATTCTCGTAACGTGATGTCTTACTGACAATCATTAATAATAACCCTGCGTACATCGTTATTTCAAAAAACCACTGTAACTCGAAAGAGACTGTTGTTACTATGATTTGATTAAACCGCACTTTTCGTAAAAAAATCGTCTGTGTTTGGAGTGACTCATTGCTCTTTGCCAAGTGTCCTTTTTTGAATTGTGGTGCTTACGGTTTACCTTGAACTAACTTTTGCTTGTCTTAAAGTTCATTCGTGGCCTTAAAACCCCACTAGTGAACCCGGGACCTCTGCGGAACTCGACCCCTAGATTTTTATTTTCCCCCGCTGTCGGCCACCTAAAGACATGGGAAGATGTTGTCTCTAATTGTACCATCAAGAGCGATACCAACGATCATTAAAAGACACATTATGAATACAACGATCGGTGGAAAACACTTCACGAAACCAACGATCGTTGAAAAACACATTATGAATACAACGATCAGTGGAAAACACTTCACAAAACCAACGTCTGTGAAAAACACATCACGATACAACGATCGGTGGAAAACACTTCACGAAACCAATGTCAGTGATAAACACATCACAAATACAACGATCGGTGGAAAAAACTTTACGAAACCAACGATCGTTGAAAAACACATATTATGAATACAACGATCGGTGAAAAAACACTTCACGAATCAACGATCGTTAAAAAACACATCATGAATACAATGATCGGTGAAAAACACTTCACAAAAACAATGAGCAGTGAAACAAACGTACTTCATGAATACAACGAAGAGCAGTGAAAAGCACAAATAACATTCATGGCGCAAAAAATTAAATCAAGGATCTATAGTTAAGGTTATACATTTCACCACCAAATCGTCAAACGTACGCATGCAGTTGTGATAAAACTGTTCACCGTGCATTTTAACAGCTAAACTCATAAATTAACACGAATTGAAAGCGCGTTTTCATTGTTGAATACCAGTGTACCCGGCTTATTTGGCCCTATACTGGACAATTGACATGACTGACATGCCTGCACAAAGAAATACACAAACAGTGACGTTTACAAACTTATTGTGCTACGTTAACAAACCTATAAATAACAAGAAGAGACTGCTTAGGTTATAATAAAATCTTTAAAAATCTTTATAGAAATGGTCAAACAAGTCAAAGGCAAGCAAAATCAACTGGAAATTTAAAATGTAAGAATTAAAGAAAAAACATTTGGACAACGATAGGCATTCTTTGCAAATAAACAAGTTTTCGCAGCTAAGGGTGTGAAAAAAAATTCGTCCCTTCTCAGGCATTTTTTTTATTTACAAAATTGACCCGATTACCAGGCCTTTTATTTTTATTTCATAATTCAAAAATTCTCCTTTTGGCTGTTGTTTATTTCAAAACAAAATATTGGCTATTTTAAGAGGGCATTAAAATCACAACACGTACTATAGAAATGTTAAATAAATTCGGATGCAAACCTATTTATGTTGCCTTTTGGACTTAAATGTCAGAGTGCCTGAGCGGGGAATTGGTTTAGTGGTAGGACGTCGATATTTGGTTTCAAAGCATGGCCGTTTTAGTGTGGCTCAGCGGTTGGACCTCGGCATTTGGTTTCAAAGGTCGTGGGTTCAATTCCCGGTCAGGCAGTCTGATATTTAAGTCCAAAAGGCAACGAAAATAGGTTTGCATCCGTATTTACCTAACCCTTCTTGAACCCATGTGGCTTTCCGTTCTGGTTAATACTACGCAAATGCGCAGCGTTTTAAGACCCTAAACTTGGTTATGCAACTTAATTTTTTTGTCTTATACTTTACTTTGAATTGCTCAGCCGGAAAACACTTTCATTTAAAAATCACAATGAGACTTTTTGACCAGCAGGGTTTTGGGTAACGGGCCTGAGTAGCCTACAAATATTTTTTCGCGTGTCCAGCAAATAAGTTTCCACATTTTCTTTGAATATCTGCTAATACATGATGCTGAAACGTCGGCTGTCCTACCATTTTTTTTTTCATTTAAAAAAAGATAACGATAAAGATAAAGATTTTACTTCCAAACAGCCGTATTCCATAAATCCACTGCTCAAGTGTGAGTGTGAGAGGGCAAATGTGAGTGCAGACATCTCAGTTAAGGGTCAACAATTTTAGTACAGCCACAGAAGCTAGTATATGAGTGTAATTACATCTGAGGATATTTCTATAGATGCCTTTTGACCCTTACACTCACATTTAGCCCCACTCATACTTGAGTGGATTTCTGGAATACGCCTGTTATACTACTAAACAAATTCTCTTTTTCTCCATGTGATGTCAATGGTTCGTCACCGTTCGTGTTTTGGTTGGGAAGTACTTAGAATTTAACTCTTACGGACACATAGTGCTTTGCCATTTACCATCTGATGACAGAAAAATTGAACAGAATTTTAAAAAATCTGAAAATCGTGTATGATTTAATTAAAATCGTTAAGTGGGGACAAGCCTTATGTGGTGCCATTAATTTGGCATTGCTAATTTCTGGACTGAGTTACCAATTCTGCCCTTGTCACTATCACTCAAGTACTCAGCTATATACAATGGACTCACCAAACAACAATCGAGTCCCAAAGATATAACAATTAAGGTTTATTATTAAAGGTACATTCCTCCCAGCGCCATTTTTCTCCAGCCACCACATCAAGTTCGGCCCCAAAGGTCTATTTCATTACCGTTAGTCAATCCCTTGGTAAAAATCCGTTTTAAAATGTGGCGTCTAGGAGATTTTCTGTTGAATATTAGGAACTATATTTACTGCATCCTGCGATTAAACGATCCTTTGCGGGCTGACAAACCATGGTTTTTCATCTGTGTGTGCGCATGTACTTATTTCTAATCGTTTACTGATAATTGCTATAAGATCAAAAATCTAAAAGACTAATGCGGTAAAAGTTTAAATTATTTACGTCTATAGATCGCCGAAGAAAAATTATAAGATACTAGCCTAAAAAATTATAAAGTGTGAGGTTAAAATACGAAAATCATTCCGATTTGTAACGACACAATCTTTAATTTGATGCTGCCTCGTATACTGCTCCCAAAGCCAACTGAGATAGTAGTTGCGTTCCTCGCGGTGAAGAACGCAGCTACTATCTCAGTTGGCCTTCTATTCCTACGCCGCGTCCCGTGAAAACGGTGCGATAGTATCATGCGCAGATGGAGATCTGCACGTGGTCGTTATAAGGCACGCCGGATGTGCCTTTACGCACGCACAACTCTCAACAGTATAACACAGTCGAGTTTGAAGGTGTCAAATATCAAATGTATCACATTACTAACGCACGAGGCTATCTAACACCTTAGCAGCTCAAAACGACGTTAATCTGAATACTGAACCAAACGGGAAAAAAAGGGATGGATATAACTATTAATTCCCCTATAGTTTAAACTCTTACTCGGTTTTAGTATTACAAAGAATTTGAAGGAGAATAGGAGAATTTTGGAGGAGGAGAATGTGACTGAGACCCCTATTGAAACGTTTTAGATTCATTGCTATTAGTTCCGTCTAAGTTTCTAGAGGGCGCCATGAGTTTTATGTGGGAAATTCCACTCAGTTTTCAGCCTAAAATTAAACTAAACTAAACGAAACTAGCTTGTATTTAATTATCATTTAGTTTAGCTTAGTTGTAATTTATTTTAATTTAGATTTGGGCTGAAAAATGAGCACAAATTACTAGATGGAACGCGTGGCGCCATCTGAAAACTTGGACAGAACTAATCAGAAATAGGAATGAATAATAATATAATATAGGAATGAATCTAACGCGTTTCAATAGGGACCTCTTAGAGTTACAAAATTCTCCTCCCCCAACCCTATAAATTATTGCTATTACTCGTTACTTTTTTTACACGTCGGTATGCCCCATTAAATCCTCCTTCTGGGCACATTCGACAATCGCTAATAACTTCTTTTTAGCATTTCCTCTGTTCGATTAAAGCCTCCTGACGAAAAAGGAAAGAGAAGGTGTAACCATAATTTAAGCATTTCCGGTTACTCGGCAGTCACGAATGGCGGTCGACCTGTTTGGCCAGGCAGGCTGTATGTCTCTACGTCTGTCCGTCGTATCCGGTAGAACGGGACGATAAAATTACAGTGCGAGACCATCCAGCTGGAACTCCTGTCTTCTCCTGCCAACCAGAACGGGATGCAGATAAATAATTCTACAAATTAATAAAAGGAAAAAAAAAGAAAAGGGTTATCAGTGTAGAGTATTTAAAAGTTGAAGGATGAGACCATGAATTAGTGCTGCACAGGGGCATGATTATCGTAGGGAATGTTACTCGAATATGGAAAATATTTTATTTTGCGCAAACGCAAACGCAACAGCATTGGCTTCAGTAAGACAACCTTCTCTTTTCCCTCCAGTGCCCCTTGCAGCTAACCCAGTTACTGGCTCCACCATAGAGTTATACACAATAATACTACGTCGTGTCACTGCCCTGTAGTAGATTGGCTTTCGGCGAACGAGGAGGCCATGTTGCGTGAATGTGCCTTTCAGGCAATACATAAGGGTTAACTCAAAAGGCAAGGGGCTAACGCAGCAAACAATCTGCATTAAAGACTGGCCCCGGAAGTCTTGGGTTCGAGTCCCAGTCGGGGGGGGGGGGGGGGGGGGTGGTTTTTTCTTTCCTTCTCAGATTAGCCGCGAGCACTGGGGCAACAGATTCGAAAGGGGGTCTTGGTCCCGGCTGTAAATTCCGGCTTCTTACAGAGGTGAAGGGACGTGTTTGTGTACGGGTTTTTCTCCGGTTGTTTTCCGCCCGTTGCACGAGGGTTTCCTCCGGTTACTCCGGTCTCTTCCCACATGCGGTAAAAAACAACCGAAATGATGGTGGTATACCGCTTGGGCCTTCAAAAAGCCCTAAGCTGATTTTAGGCCTAAGAAATCACTCTTCACAGCATCGGCTTCAGTATGACGCCCTTCTGTTTCTCTCTGCAGTGCCCCTTGCAGCTAACCCATTAAGGCTCCAGCATAGAGTTATATACAATAATACTATACGTCGTGTCACTGCTCTATAGCTATCTTTCACAGACGATGAGTTTCGCAGTTTATACATTCAGTACCTTCCTAAACGACCGAACAGAGCGAACGAACAGAACGCACCACTGTTAGAGACAGTTTGGCTCCAAACTTGACGACGCGCGTGCGCAGTGATGTTGCGTCAGCCATTTAGTACCTTCCGAAACTGCAATCACAGCTCAGCAAAATCAACAAGCTCAACAGAGCACTCACTTGTTACGGCATACCTTTAACCTTGCTTTAACGTGAACAGACGTGGATAATTGATTGGACTAGGCTAGGCTAATGGATGTGACCAGGCGCGAGCAATGCCAAATTGCAAACCATCTCGGGGAGGTGGTTGTGGCGGGTGATTGCCAGTGGTGGAGCTTTTGAGCGTGCGCGATTGCCGGAAACCGACTAATCGCTGACGATGCTTGACGTAAGCAAGCCAAAGCAACACGGCTATAATAGGAAATGAGCTGAACTGTCACCAACGGCGGTGCGTTTGGTTCGTTCTGTTCGGTGCTTTAGGAAGGTACTGATTGTTGTTACAATGACCATAGGCGTTGATTGTGTTTTGGTGGATAAGCAACTTGACTAAGCCGGAAGTTTAAGAGCGCGGCGTCAAAGGACGTACCGCCACGCCAATCGGCACTCGTGGCCGCGCGATCGGAAATTTACACCCAACGCACTAGGTTTAATCCATCTAAACCATCTTTCAACATGGCGGAGAAAGCAGACGACGCCTAGTATAACGCGGTACTAAACTGGTATAACGGTACTAAATTAGATTTAGTAATTTATTCAATTTTTCTGCCGCTACGACATTTTAACTTGGTTAAACTTACTGTTGTCACAAGAAGATGACTCATTCTACACCGGTTTGCTTGCAAATGTCATGCATTCATAAGCACCCCGTCCCGTGTTACAAAAATACGATATTTACTTCCCCAACAATCGGCGTTAAGGTTTCGTTCGACTGTCAAACTTTGTTACAAAACACAATGCCACGTAACGCCTGGCAATATAACAATCTCTTATCTTACCTACGTTTGATACATCTTAAACAATGTAGTACAGGGCTTATTTCACAGAAAATTCCACCGCCTACGAGCGGATCAACCGCGAATACCTCATGGCGGCTTGGTCAGGCGGAAGTAGCAGACGCGCTTTGTATTCTGGGTACATTCGTGAGTCACGCTTGCCATCGAAGACTACGCACTTCGGCTATGCATTTGAGCTGGGAGTTGCTTATCCATTCAAACACAATCAACTCCTATGCAATGACAGAACCACACAAAATCGGTGGTGTTTGTTTATTTCGTGGCAGATTAACTTTAATGGAACGGGTCCAGCTGTGGAACGGCTGAAAAAAAAAAACAATAAAAAAAATGGATGCAAACTTGTCTAACATGCATTACGCAATACAACCTTACGTAATACGCCCTTTATTCAATCGGATTTATGCAATGGTGTAACTTGCAAACTAAGCTTTGGTAGCGATTCTTTAGCCTCCATTTTTTTTAAAGCATTCTTACAACCGCAGCACCATGAAGAACGAACGCTAGAGGGCAACATATATGCCAAACAAATTTTCCTTACCCCCCCCCCCCTCACCATTCCTTATTTATTACACGACGCTAAAGCCACTCTGTCAAATTCCCCATAATTTTTTTGTTTTATTTTTGTTTTGTTTTTCAGTATCAGAAATATCAGTCGTCGCGTGTATCGTCAACCTCCACCCCTTTCTCCGTTACTCATCTTCAGCTGGTGAATTCTCTTCTCCCCGAAAAATTCTCCCGGCCCGAGGAGCATTACGACGTTACTGGAGCTAAATTTAGATGGCAAACCAGCTCGGAGATAAGACGAGTTTTTAGTGGCTAACTTGTGTCTTTGACACGCTTTGTTGAGTTGCCAAGTAGGTTCGAAAGGCAAAACGACCAACTTTAAGTCGATGATGCCAAAGACAGTTAAGGTGAGGTAACTTCAACGCGCGTGCACACGCCGAATGTCAAATTTCACGGTTAAAAAAAAACAAAAAAAAAACGAGAACACGGCAAAAAATTTACGACGACGGTCCTTGAAGATTTTACTACGTACGTCGATTTCGTGCATATACCATCAATATAATTACGGAAAGGTGACGAAAAGCTGCCTTGCCAAGATTTGCATGATAATGGGACATTTAAAAACGGAGTTGCTTCCTGTTCCTCTTGGGTATAGGCATGTTGAATTTGGCCGAATTTAGCACTGCCCTCTTACGCCGTTAAGATGCAACGCAGCAGACGAGTAGATCTCTTTAACCCACTGGTTGGAAAGAATAAAACACCTAATTCTCCGTTCACCCCGTCCCAACTCAAGGGGGGTGAACTCTCGTTTCGTCAAATCCCGTTTCGCCAGATCCCGGTTCGCCAAAAGAAAGCTGATTAAAAGCTTTTCCTAAAGGGCAAATCCCGTTTCGACAAAATTAATTTGACAAAATTTTGCGTACACGAAATTTAATACCTTATTTCTTGTGATGGGGATTTAAAAGGCAAACAGAGACAAGCAGTGGTAGACTTAAGACCAACTGATTTATTTCCGTTTTGAAAGCTGGCAGTACAGACGGAAAAACGTGTACTTTAAATATTGTTTAGAATGCTTGGTTGCCAGTTGGTCAATGCCAACGTTCTCTTTTAAGAATAGTTAGTTATACACATGATGGTTACCCTTTCCCAAACGGGAATTCCCATTTTGCAGAATGCCGTTTCGCAGAATCAAAATATTCTTCAAAAATTAACCATTACGGTACAGAAGTTAAAGATGCATGCCTAATTGGAAAGGAATTTGGATTAGATGTGGTTTGTGATGTTATGTGTTTAGCCGCAGCCAGCGTAAGTTTGAAATAGATTATTCTGCAAAACGGGATTCTTCAAAACTCAGGTAGTTTGTCTGCAAATGTCTGACCATAAAAATGGGAGTCATGTTTTAATTTCGTGTGCCAAAATTTCCTGTACGGTATTTTGCGAAACGGGATTTGCCTTTAGGCAAAAGCTTTTAATGTGCTTTCTTAGGCGAAACGGGATTTGGCGAAACGTTACGTAACCGTCAGGGGTAGTGGTTGGCGGTAAAATTGGGGACAAAAACCAATATTTTCAGCGGAAGATGTACACAAACTCGGGCATTATTTTTCCGGCCCTGCACAAACTGAACACAGACGCCAATATGCTTCGGAAAAATAACCGGTTCTAACATGGCACCCTGGAATCAACATTGGAGTTTTCGAATACTTTATCTTAAAAGTGTTATCCCTGGTTCTAATGGGTTTCTTCATAATTTTATACCTACTGAAGCGTCATCCCGCAAAAGGGAAGGGGGGCGGGCATGTGCCCCAATGTGTGGGCGCCCATGGGATGGGGTGCGACGTAAAGGCACCGTAAGTTTGCCAGTTTTAAAGATAACGATGACTGACAGAATGAAATTTGCAGTGGTGTTGGATTCACGGTGGGAGGAGTGGGGAGCAAATTCGGGATTTTGTGGTTGGTATACAGGAAGTCTAAAAAAAAGTTACAGGATATGTAAAAAGAAAAAAAAAAGAGGGAAATGATACTTTGGGCATCGTAATTACCTATATAAAGGAACGCACACGTTGATGGAATGTAAATTCTAGGGGCCCACTTGGGGAGCCCCTGGGAGGGAGGATAACTTTAAAATTACCCGTGGTGAGGGAGGGGGGAATCGAGTGTTACATTGTTCGAAGGGAGCACAACTGATGAAAACAGCTAGTGTGCAAAACATCTATACATGTATGGTATGTAGTATGTACGCTACCGAAAATGTTGCCTAGACAGCCCAAAATGTTGTGTGGACGGCCGAAAATGTGTAGCCTAAGTTACCGAAAATATTGTCTACGGAGGTTACCCGAAATGCCGTGTAGGTGACCCAAAATATTGTGTAGGTTACCCTCGATTTTGTGTAGGCAACCCAAAATGTTGCATAGGCAGCCCAAAGTGTTATGCAGGGGGCCCGAAATGTTGTGTAGGCTTCCCAAAATGTTATGGGCAGCCCAAAAATACAAGGGTGGTCCACAAAAAACTCACGACCCAACATTTTCCAAATCCAACTTTTCTAGTTAGCGCCCCTCAGAACCAGGAGAGGACAGAAATCTTCCCATTTTATTAGATTTGACTTCTGCCCTCTCCTGGAAAATATTGTCTAGGGAGGTGACCCGAAATGCCGTGTAGGTGACCCAAAATATTGTGTAGGTTACCCTTGATTTTGTGTAGGCAACCCAAAATGTTGCATAGGCGGCCCAAAATGTTATGCAGGCGGCCCGAAATGTTGTGTAGGCTTCCCAAAATGTTGTGGGCAGCCAAAAAATACAGGGGCGGTTCACAAAAAACTGACGACCCAACATTTTCTAAGTCCAACTTTTCTAGTTAGCGCCCCTCAGAACCAGGAGAGGACAGAAATCTTCCCATTTTTATTAGATTTGACTTCTGCCATCTCCTGGTTCTAAGGGGTGCTAACTAGAAAAGTTGGACTTAGAAATTGTTGGGTCGTCAGTTTTTTGTGGATTACCCTGTATTGTGCAGGCAGCCCAAAATGTTATGTAGGCTACCCAAAATGAAGTTATATAGGCAACCAGAAATGTTGTGTAGGCTACTACCCAAAATGTTGTGTGGATTATCGTGTTTGCACTTTCTTCCCATATTGCCCTTCCCTGCCAATACACGAGAACGGGCTTCGGGAATTTTCTTCCCATATCAACCTGTGGGTTACAATTGCCTTAATTTTCAGAGGCTCATTTTTTCTGCACCAATTGCACAGAAAGTTATTAGGGTGGACTTAGACGATGAGACACCCTGTGTAATTCACCTTATACAGGGTAGGGCAGAAAGGACGGAACACCCTTGGCAATCAAAGATGGTTTATGTTAGGATAATGAAACTTGGCATGGTGTATAGGCGAATGGGGGCCCAACTAACCGTGATTCGATTACTGACCTTGATGCATATTTTCAAGGTCATCGTGATGCTAACTTTTTAACCATGCTTCGTAGAACCCCAGTGTAAATTAGAAACTTGTAGACATTGTCAAGGCATGGCCAATGCAAAAAACGGAACGAAATTCGGTACGTTAGCTTAGGAGTTACGGAAACTACAAGCATCATTCTGTTGTGCTGGCCGAGTGGCCAGTTCCAAACAGTTCTGTCAGGGTCTTTCGCTCCTCCTATTGTATTGGTAGATAATGGTGTTGGCAGCATACGCAAATTGGCATAATTCATTAACCGTGATCAGCTCTGAAACAAATCAGAAACGTTAACCTGACGGAGGAACAACCTTGGTTTCATTTTCTAAACGAACACGGTGACTAAACTACGCCAACTTGCATAAGATGATGTAGTTTGCAGCATCATTCTGTTTATACGTGTAATGTAGCAGGTTGTGTTGGGCTAGTGTCGAGTCATCAGTGTGTCAGTTGTTGTTTGTTTCCATTCATGTACTTTGAGGACAACTGGACTTTATTTTACACTCACTGTTTGGCAGCTAGGTCAGCACAACAGAATGATTCTTGCAATTTCCGTAACTCCGAAACTAGCGTACCGAATTTCGTTCCGTTTTTTGCAATGGCCATGCTTTGCCAATGTCTACAAGTTTCTAATTTATACTGGGGTTCTTCGAAGCATGGTTAAAAAGTTAGCATCACGATGACCTTGAAAATATGCGTCAAGGTCAGCGATCGACACATGGTTAGTTGGCCCCCCCGTTCGCCTACATACCATGCAAAGTTTCATTATCCTAACATTAACCATCTTTGATTGCCAAGGGTGGCCCTTCCTTTCTGCCCCATCCCTGTACAGTGTAACATAAGTTATGGTTACATTCTTTGGGTCAAGGAATTTAAAATCTACGTAGTGAAAACACAAACAAAGAAACAAAAAAAAAACCAGTTTAAAAAGTTTTAGGCGCACACTAGTCTGTCACCACACGATCCTAATGAAAGGCTGCTGTTTTTTTTTTTTTTTTTTTTATTTTGTTTGGTCTGATAGGAAAGCAAATTTCAACAACGTTAGATCACTAACTCACCCCGTGATTAAATAAATAAAACACTCAGCTTTGTTTAACCTTTTAGAATCACTCATAAACACCAGTAAAGGACAGAAGCTTTTGATAAAGTAAAAATGCGGAAATCTGGGTTTAAAAATTGGCGGACATCGAAGCATTTATTGACAAATTTTACGTCTCTCTCTCTCTCCCTTCTTGTGGTCGTCCTACATAAATACAAAAAAAATTATTTTTAAACACATCACCTTGCAGTTAGTTCGACGTGTTTTTTTTTTTTTTGTCGTTGTTGTTTTATATTTTGTTGGTTTATATTTTGTTGTGTTTTTTGTTGTTTTGTTGCTATATATTTTGATGGTTTATGTAGGACCAGAAAAATCGGGCGAGTGAGCCCGTAATGTTTGTCAGTAACTGCTGTGCTGTTTTGTTACTAAGGATTCAATATCGGCGTGAAATTTTTTAACACAGACGCTTCATTTTTGCAAATTTTATTCTATTACGATATTACCATAAAGAAAGCGAACGACTGCAATGACTGGGCGAGGGATGATCGTCTAACTGGAAAATCGCATAATTGGAAGAACGTATAACGGAAAACAGTATAAAGGAATATCATCTAACAGGACATTCGTATAATGGAAAAGCGTCTAGCTGCCGCGCTCGCTGCGGCTATACATACATATAACATCAGAAACCGCAGTTAAACGTTAATCCAGTTAGACGTTTATCCATTATGCAATTATCCATTATACGGTATTCCGTTTAGATACTTTTCCAGATTTTTTATTTAGGCAGATTTTAGACAATTATCCTATTAGACGATTTTCCAGTTAGACGTTCGTCCGACGCCCCCAATGACTCCCTACTGGTTGACCCACCCGCCACTGGCCATTGGGGCACTACTGCCCTGTGATCACTGCACTGTGGCCAATGCACCCATAGCCCACTGCACGGCACACTGTGACTGAGATTGGCGCTAATGACCTAGCTGTCGACGCGCCATCAAGACTCAATACACTCCCCACCCCCTAAAATTTTGTTACCAAGCTTCCCATGTGTTAAGGGTATAGCAGAGACCAATAACCCGAGTGCACAGTACGCAGTTAATTAACCACCGTACAAATTACCTACGTTCGCTTCGCCAATCCTTTCAACTTTTTGCCCACTGCGGCCGCTTTAAATGCTACGGGCAGACTACTGGCCTGTAACATCTGCAAAGTTGCAGGACCAACGAATAAACATTAAAAAAGTTAGCATCCGCCGAAAACCATGCAAATTGACAGTTGGAGACAACATGTTCGCAATCATTTTTTTTTATTTTTTTGGCCATTCCTTGATCATCTGCATCGTGTGCCCTCCCCGATGGTTTTAATTTCTTTGCACGTGCCGCAAAAGATATTCCAACCCCAGGAACCAAAAGACAAAAAAAAAAAAAAAAAAACCGAACAAAAAATATATTTTTTTTTGGCCAAACGAGCGAAGCGATCGTGGTCGAATTCTCGAATGAATTCGCATGTTGTTTGTTTTGTGAGAGGGTTTGTGTGTATAAGTTGAGAGATGATCACGTTCGAAATTGTGACCCGACTTTGTTGAAATTTCGTGAGCGAGTTCGAAGATTAAATTCCTACCTCTAATTTATCGGAGATATTTCGTGTTTTCCATTTGTAACGCTCGTAGGCTTACACAACCTTCAGTTTGCATGTCATCTTTTATCGTTAGTGACATTTATAAACCATATAAGTGTGTTTATTCCATTCGAACTACGGCTAAGCCGGTTTTAGCGCCGGCGATAAGGGAACCCGATCTATAAGGCTAGTGGCCCCGAGCACTATGCGAACAACGTGGCGCAATTTGTCATAATATATAACCATATATAGTGAAAGTAGTGTCAAGAATACAGAAAATAATTAAAAAATGATGAAAAGTAAAACTACGAAATGCCAATTTCAAACGTTTTGAAACAACGCGGTCTCTTCTTTCATCATATCTACAGCAATCTCACGCGTGGTGGCAGGGCTATCCAGATTCACTCGTAAAGATCGGTGTTGGATTCGTTCGCTTACTTCAGTGTTTGCTTGCTTCATTTCACGTGTTGCTGTGCAAGATGGAAGTAAGGATTTAGAAAATAACTATAAGACCGCTGAATGTTAATTAAGTGGTTCTCATGAGTGTACTCTTGGGTTTTTCTTAACGCATGAAACGTTTTTTATGACATTAGCTAAAAAAAAATAAAACACAAACTCCGATCACGCATCAGCACTTTCACCAAACATTTCCTGGAACCGATGACGAAATCAAGCTCTTTGCTTCATTCACACGATCACCGCGAAACGAAACTAAGGATCGTTCAAGAGTCACGTCACAACTAAAAACTTGGATCTAAAGAATGACTTTCATCAAATGTGCAACTTTTTGCACACTGATCCTGGCATTAAAACATAGATATTGTACTCACCAACAAAATGTAAGCTACTGATTTCGATTTGTTTGGTAAAAATAAAAGCCATCGCCCCCATCTGAAAAATCACGAATAAAACGTAAACAACAACAAAAAAAAACACACGCCCGCTCGCGTCAATTTTTTTAGTACACCTACTGAGTACACTCTCGTTTCGCCGACTCCCGGTTCGCCGAATTTACGAAACGATACGACCCCATTTCGCCGACTCCCACATTATTTTAGGGCCGTCAACGCACAAACAATTGTACAATTCGTTAAGCAATCACATTAAATTAGGAACGAGCAAGACGTTTCAATTTGAAAACTTGAAATGGTGCTTAATTTAGGTGAACCCCCCACTCCTGAGAACCATTTAATTAATTTTTAGCGGCCTAATATAATATGGCATATCTCTCTCGACCGGATAATTGTAATATCCAAAACTCAATTATATGCCTAGTATACACACACAAACACACACACAAACATGGATATATTATACATCTCGATCTGTTGGGGATCCATAACAGCTTGTCTGTGGCTAGACGCATTTTTCTCAGTTGGTTTAAGCACCATAATTTGTGCTTGCCCAACACACCCCTTCCCCCATAATCTTATTCCCCTCAAACCTGTCCCCTCGCTATTCATTCCTTCCCCTGCGCTTTACAAAAATATCCCCTTCCCCCCTACTTCTTGTCTCTTCTACAGGAATGTCCCCCTTCCAACCAACCAGTGCACCCGATTTTCAACACAACGGGCACAAAACATTTCAACATGCCACGGCCTTATTGATTTACGTTTGGATCTTCGTAAAAGCAGCTTGGACAAATCGCCGCATCCAAACCGTCCTTTTAGGTATATTATTTTTTAACACACCTAAAGCTTCCGTAAGCTATTGGGTTTTTCAGATTTGTAATCCCCACAATGTATAAAGAAGTGTTTTAAAATAAACGCATTTGAGACATATCTAGAAAAACGTTTGTGTAGACGGTTTTTTTTTCAAGCTGAAAAACGCTTGAAAGTTTTTGTGTGCAAACAGCGTGGGCTGAGCAGAAACCTTTTAAAATACAACGTTTTTATAGACGGGAAATACATTGAAAATAAGACACTAACGTTCGATTTGCTGCACTTTTAACAACGCATTAACAACGGAAGTCTTTAGAACAAAACATTAGTGCTTTTATCTTAAAACAGCAGTACTGGGTATTTTAGAAAGCATGTTAAACATAATTGTCAAAAACTTAGGCTAAGTGTTGTAATAAAAACACCGCTGGTTTTGAAAACACTTCTGCCGTGTGTTGAAAGCATGTGTTTGTGAAGTGTTGCAGACTAAAAGCTCGTGTAGTATTTTCAACGCATGTTGAAAGAGTTCTTCTCAGTCAATGCTATTTGTAAATACGTTTTTGTATTAATAAACAAAAACGGAACGGCGTTAAATGTTTAGAGCAAGGGTCTAAAAGTCAAAACCTAGAAAGAACACGGACAAGCGACAGTCAGGGTCTAGGTGTATAATTTTGTCAGTAAGAGGCTGTTAAGCATTAGACCCTTACTACCAGGTGGTTAGCTTAGTTCTAGTCTATTCGGATAGAATGTGTGTAAGAACAGTTGGAGCAGGTGTGCTTTGTTAGAATATTGTTAAGGAACTTTAAAACACAATTTTCTTGTGAAGTTTGGCATTTTGTCTTTTGACGCTTTAGAATTTTTTATTATATTTCGTCGATTTATGGTAGAGGATAAGCAATAATGCTCTCTGCTGCGAATATGCTGTCGTGTTAGTAAATCGAAAAATAATTTTCAACATAGAGCAAAGCAGGAAACGTATACCTACTGCCACTGGATCATCACATGGGTCTTTGTAGGAGGATTTACAGTTTTTCGTCAAAATGTATTTATTGCTGGCCACCGGGTAGTAATTAGGGTCTAATGCGAAATTTTACACCTAGACCTTGACTGTCAAAGCTTGTCCGTGTTCCTTCTAGGTTTTGACTTTTAGACCCTTGCTCTAAACATTTAATGTTCCGTTTTTGTTTATTAATTCGTGTTACTTTTAGAATTGCAGCGGAACTGTAAAACAGTGCAGTTGACGGTCAAAGCTGAGAGTTTAACACAGAGACTCTAGGCTGACCCTTAATGACCAAGCTGTCGACGCGCCATTAAGCCTCATCCCCCCCCCCCCTTAATAACCTGGCTATTGCCAGTATTAACAATAGAAACAAATCCTTTAATCTTCAGTCTTGCAGCTGGCGTTTGCTAATTAGCATTGTTGCATAATAACAATGTTTAAAACAATGTAAAACAATCAATCTGGTCGTTTATAGAGCTCCGTAACCCCTGAACCAATTGACCAATTAGAAAAGGCCTTATGGAAAGGGCATATCTACGGAGCAATACCTGTACAATGAGCTAAGAACCAGCTTACTAGGACAAATAGTTTGACGCGTAGAGAGGACAAACGAAAGGTAGCCTACATCCCCAGAGAACAAGAACTAGACCAAGAACAAGAAGTTGTCTATTTGGCCCCACTCTGTATCTCGGGTTTGGCTGGACCGAATTTCAAAATTTTTGGACTGCAGACAGGCCTTGACTAGTCAAGGCTAGATTCCAAATTTGGTTCAAAGATGTCAACTTTTGACGGAGTTATAAGCTCTCAAAGTTGAAAGTTTAACACAGATCCTTTAACACAGATCCTCCAGTGTTAATGTATTTTTCAACTAAAAACTTCTGAAAACTTTTTCTATGTGTGTCTAAACTGTGTTTTTTTTAACACTTGTTTTGTACAATGTAGGTTAAAACAAAATGGAATCAAGGTAGCCCAAGTAAACCAAACTCGTATAATTATTAATACTGTTAGCAGTATCCTTCGCTTCACTCGCTCCATTGGCATCGATACACTCTTCTTGTGGTTTTGTGCCTGCCCGATTCATCACAGAATTTTATGTACTACTATAAGGACGCAATTTAGGTAGCAGGTCTTGCGAACATTTCAAATACAAACTGCGTTCACCTTGTTACATGACCATTGAGTAAAACGAGTCCTTGTTCCCTGGAATTGGAGTTCAAATTATAGTTCGTTGCGTTCGAGTGAACTCTAATCCGTTTTTTTTTGTATTTGTTGACCGTGACAGCTGTGAGTATGGGGATACGAGCTCTAATGCTTTTATTCTAAACTGCGAAGCCGTGTTTGTTCAGTAAATTTAATAGTTTCTACGTTAATGCGAGGAAATCACTGTTGGCTCACAGCAACTTGTTTCTTGGGCTCCACGCAGGAAAAAAGACCAAGAACCCCTACTGCTTGCTTGTATGTACGTTTGTGACCTTAAGATCACCACTGAGAAAGATTAAAACACATGCCAAGTTCGGCTGGAGCCTGTAGCCGGCATGGGACAAGGTCACCTGCTGGTTAGAGCGAGTGTCTCACGTGCAAGAGGTCCGTGGTTCGAGCCTGACCTGGTTCAGCCATCCCTGGTATTCAATTAGGTAACAGAAGTCCAGAGTGATGCTTCGTGCTCATGTTGAGTGTGATATGATCACAGAAATTTTCGATCGGAATTAACTCGCAAAATTGCCCCCCTCTCCCACCCGCCGTGGTGTGGCGCCGTGGCTTCGGCTGGAAGCGCGACAAACCTCCAGGCTAGGGTCCGCCCCGGTAACGCAGTGTTTAGAGCCTTCGGCCTCTAGTGTGCGGGAAGTCCTGCGATCGAGTTCCAGTCGGGGGGAGGGGGGGGGTTGTATTTCCCCCCTTCTCAGACTAGTATGTGTTTTATTCTTACGAGGCCAGTCTTTTAATCATGTGGACTGTATGCTTCGTTCCCCCGTTACTTTGCGATTTATTTGCTACATAAAAAATTTGGTGAAAAAAAATTCAGTGATAATTTTTGCTGTCTTTCCGCGAAACGAGGACCATGGTCGACTTCCACTACTGAAACAGTAGCGGCACTATCGGAATAATTTTCAATTATCAATTAATTTGCTCATAAAAAATACCTGTAAGAATAGGCCTACGTCGAGCAAACTGTATGTGTTGTGTAAAGGATGGGGTGGGGGGGGGGGTCATAAATAATTT
>JAHWFP010062695.1:107539-121423 GCA_023313725.1 Lithobius niger
CCTTCAAAGGTACGAACCAGGTCTGGCTGTTCCCATGTCAAGCAATTTCAGCTAGATCACGACAAAATTTCGAAAGTTATCGTGTCCCAAACAGACAAACACACAGACAAACAGACACTACTGCCAAGCAGTCGAGTATTCGACCTTGCCCGCTTCGCTCGATCGGCCAATAAATAGGAAATACAATATACCAAACAAGGTTGTCTGGGCCGGAATTCATTATTAGCGTCACACTGTATAACGGTCCTACTTAGTGGTCAAACTTTCAAGGAATTCGGTGTGATGTCGCTCACGCGTAATTCGGGGGAAAACTCCGTGGACGAAAGCTGGATCAATCTATATATATAATTACACAAGTTCCGCAACGCAGCCATTGGCTGCAGCCGTTGGCAGCGCATCAGCAATCTGCATGCAATCTGCATCTGCAGTAGCTGCATACGACGCCATCTACCGACGGAACGGCAAATTATAAGAGTAGCAGCCAAGTCTGGCTGAGATAGTAGCTGCGCCCGGAACGCAACGGCCAGCAGCGCGAACATACGATGCCATCTACCGACCGAACGGCAAATTAAATGAGGGAGGGGGGAGGGGGAGGGGAGCGAGCGACTCCGCTAGTAGACAATAATAGCCTCTGCCTTTCGACCAGTTTTGGGGAGATTTCTGTAAAAAACGTCTAACTTTTTTAATATAAACTGGCAAGAATTCATGAAGTCTTGGTGCTAGGAATTGATGCTATATTTTTATCATTGCGAGAATTCTAAATAGACGCAGAATTCTCAGTTATTTGTGACCGTTTCGAGTGCGTGGGTTTCTATCAGCGTATGGTGTAAGTGCGCCTATACAACCACTGCTGCCCATCCATAGTGATACGAATTTTTAACGGCAGTCATCTTCACGACCGTTTCTGTGGATCGACTGGCTTCATGGATATTGTTATAGTTGTAATTTTATATTCTCCTATCTGTTCGGTTAACAGTATTCTTACAATGTGACAATGTGACGGCAATGTGACGGCAACTCTAGGCTGTAAGCTCTGCAATAGTAATTCAATTGTTCGGTTTTATTAGCACGGCTAGCAAGGCACAAACAATGTGGAACAGTCTAACGAATAATGCAGAAACATTCTAACAACAATGCTGGAACAATGTAACGAACGGTGCTGAAACAGTCTGATTCAATGATGCAGAAACGATCTCACAAACAATACTGGAAGAATCTAACAAATGCTGACACAATTTAACAAACAGTGCAGAAACGATTTAACGAACAATGCAGAAACAATCTAACTAACAATGTAGAAACAAGTAATGAACAATGCAGAAACAATGTAAAGAACAACGCAGAAACAATCTAACGAACACTGTGCAGAAAAAATGTTGTAACAGTCTAACAAACAAGGTTGAACCAACCTGACAAACAAGGTTGAACCAACCTGACAAACAAGGTTGTACCAACCTAACAAACAACTCTGGAACAAGTAATGAACAACGCCAAAAATCTCACGAGCAATGGCGAAACAGTGTAACGAACAATGTTGTGATAATCTAAAAAGGTCAAAGGGTTTTAGCGAGCGTTAACCGCACCCGGTCATCTGCTCGACGAAGCCCTAAGGCCCTATGTCTGCGATAAACTAATGAACAATGCTGAAACAATCCAATGAACAATGTTGAAACGAACAAGGCAGAAACACTCCAACGAACAATGCTGAAACAATCTAACAGATGATGCAGAAACAGTTTAATGAACAATGCTGAAACAATCCAACGAACAATGCAGAAACTATCGGACAGCGTTGAAACAATCCAACCAACAGTGCACAAACAATCTAACGGACAATGTTAAAACAATCTGACGGACAATGCTGAAACAATCCAATGAATAATGCCGAAACAATCTAACAAACTATGCAGAACCAATCTAATGAACAGTGCAGAAACAAAATAACGAGCAATGCTTAAAAGATCTAATGAACAATGCTGAATCAATCGGACAAACTATGCAGAACCAATCTATTGATCAATGCAGAAACAATCTCACGAACAACGCAGAAAGAATCGGGGGGAACCACGGGAATGTGCATCTATCTCAAGTGCAGCAAAGATCTGGGTGAAGTGTCCGTTGACGACAAAATCGGACAGAAACTGTTTTTTTTTTCTGGAGAGAACCAGAAACCATTACTGACTGTCCAGCTCTGGACCATGTCAGTTGTGAGCTGCAGCTTCCAGTCACAGGCCTGCATAATGGATGCCCACGAGCAAAAGCCAAAGTCGTCAACAGACAATGACTGGGCAATAGCGGTTGATCCCAACGGCAGAAAGGATAACACTGAGAATAAGTTTCTTAGGCACACCATTCTCCAAATAACATGGCTTCCTGATAGCTGAAAGGAACAGTGGCTTCCGTCCATTCAAACCAGCCATTCATCCCTCTGGTCTGATGATAGAGATAGTTGATCGAAACCTGTGTAAGCCACTGGGACGCGGACAATAATCCCTGTGACTCTAGCACCCAGACCAACCAATCATTTGTTCCATATGTTTACAGGCACAGCTACGTAGAGAGATAGGGCTATAGCAGGAAGGAGAAGTCCTGTTTCCTGGTTGTACGAAGAATTACCACTGCGGTCTTCTATCCAGTTGGAAAAGAGCCCTCTGCCCACGCACTATTGAACATCACCAGCAAGAACTGCTGCGAGGCCTAAGATAGCTGCTTGAACATCGTCAGGTCCTTGAGTGGAGTTGCGTGACTTGGCCAAAGCTTTAGGTTTTGGTTGTTAACATCTCTGTAAATGTGTGGCACAGCGCCATCCAGGGCCACTGCACTGTGACTGAAGTAGGTGTTAATGACCTAGCTGTCGATGCACCATTAGGCCTCAACCCCCCCCTCCCCCCAAGCTGAAACAAATTCTTGCCTGTTAGTGGTAGGTTGTAATCTTACAGACCACCAGATTGAAAGCCTAGACAATGAGGTTCCTCTCTATGACTAATCTGGTGGAAACCCGGATCATAATGGTTATCACTCGAGATCTGTGCACATAGAGGCACGAGACAATTAGCGATATCCAGAATGGAACAGATCACTGCATTTTGACACCCTAAAATGTTCCACCAGGAAAGACACGTTCCACCCTGTGATCTGGCACTCCTTCCACATTTGCTGTGATGGTGTGGAGCGCTTGATCATTAAACATAAGCCGACCACAAAGCATCTTTGCCTTGTAGATGACATAGTAGGCCACCTATTAAAGGTATGGCTGTGCTTAAAGGCTAGAAAATCCTCAGTAGTGGGCTTACTATGTATTCATGCAACGTTCGCCTGTGTGCCCAAATGGTCTGCCAGCAAGCCGGCATCTACCGCAGAACTGGGACCCATCTTGGTTTTGTGGCCATGCGTGGGATCGTGGCATGAGCCGCAGCAAGGACCACATCATTGAAATGAATTGCAAGTTCAGCCACATCAGTTTCTTCCACCCATGCTAAAAGACAACTGCATCAACAAAGATTTACCAGCTTGCCTGTTTAAGCTCCCCCCCCCCTTCCTGTTCTAGTCTACACAATGAGGTTGTGATGCTTCTCATGCAGACTGAATTGACAGATCAGGAAAGTGAACTGGGATGGCTAGCGAGCTAAAGGTTAAGTTCACCGCCCATGGCTTGACTACAGTGTATCATGGCTCCATTGTTCAAGATGCTAATGGCTCTCCTCTGCATCCACTCATCAAGGATCCTTTTTATTGTCAGTAGTAGGTCCTCCCCATTGGACGTGGTGACCGTTACAGTCGTCCAGTAAGAGGAACGACGCAGGAAGCTGCCTGACCAGATCCTCTAGGTGTCCACCCTCAAAGGCCTCATACGGTGGTAAATAAAAAGAGCAGATCGTAATATCCATTCGGAAAGATACTCTAAGGAACAATGCGAAAACGATCTGAGGAACAACGCACAAGTAAAACACCACTTGCATAGTTTCAACACTGCAAAGAGCTTGCACACAATGTAGCATCCATAAATTTTATTTGGGACCAAAGGCCATTAAAGCAGTGTAAAGCTACAAAGATTAAAAAAAAAAAAAACTGACTGGCAAAGTCCTGTCAGTAAGTCAGTGCCGGTCAGGATAGTAAACGTACTATCAATCTGATTCGGCAGCTCGGGATTTAGCCTTGCGTATTATCTACAAGATCCTGTCCGGTACCTCGTCCAATATCACGGTTTCTCGGGTTCACATCCCCGGTTTTGACCGTTCCCCTCTGCTTCTAAAAAACTTCCAGTAAGCTTCAAAATTGGGCCAGCTTCATTTACATGAGCCTTAATTGAGCATTAAGTCATCCAAAGCAAATACATGAGCATTAATTTGCTTTGGATGACTTAAGGGGGGGGGGGATTGAGGCTTAATGGCGCGTCGACAACTTGGTCATTAGCGCCAACCTCAGTCACAGTGCAGTGGTCCGGGTTGCCACTGCACCACACATTACAGAGATGACTTAAGGCTCAGTTTTTTAATAAAATGAATGAATAAACAAATAACCAAGCCACAGGTACCTGTAAGCTTCCAAAAATGTGGCGGGGAAGGGGAGAACAATAGAGGGGGGGGGGGGGCGGTTTATAACACTATTTATCCAGGACAGGATATTATCCGACCCCGGATAATAGAGGCCTACAAAAAATTGGCGTCGAAAAACAAACTTGTAGTGATCGGTCCAGTGGAGCTTATAACCCTGGATGCATCAGTATTGGAGTCCTAGGAGAAACAGCTCAATTACAATTTTATCAACCGAAAGGCATTCAGAAAAAGAGGGAGAGAGGGGGGGGGGGGGGAAGGCACGTGCCCTAATTGCCCCAATGTGAGGAAACCCTTGTAAAAACACCCCTTATTCGCCTGAATGCCAATTCAACATCAAACTATTCCATTTATATTTCCGCCCTGTCAAATAAATAAAATTGTTGTTTATCAGCACGTGCAATCCAGAATCGAGTTAAATTAAAAAATTAAGTCTTAAAAAAAAGAGGGAAACGGGTACTAATAGACAGAGGGAGAGAGGGCGAAAAACGAGCCGGGGGGAAAAAAGAAGAAAAGTCAACTGCATTAAACATTCAACTATCGGATAAACCGAGCAATGTTTGCTGACTTGCCATCGACACACACAGAAACGACGTCGTTGTGGTTTTTGACGGCCATTGAAATAGAATCCTATTTGCACTCTAGTTTTCCAAGAGCGAAAGTGTATCACCCAACACCCACTCTGGAGGGTTCGTTCGCTATTCGTAGGTATACCGTTGTGAAAATGAAATTGAAATCTAGATCGCTCATCTCAACGCAACTGAGTTTGTGCTCTTGTGGTTCACCAGCACACAATACCGTCCCTACCCCTCCCTTCATTCCCCTTTGAGCACCCCCCCCCTCCCCCAACACACCCCTTCCCCCTCACCCCGGACGTAATGATAGCGCCGGAAGCAATGGCGCTGCCTCTCCCCCTACAATCCAAAGCTAGACCGTCCTCCTCCTCCTCTCCTCCCGCCGTTATGCTCAAGCGTCGCTGGCAATCCCATAAATTTGCTTGGCCGCCCCTTGCTTGCAAGCACAGAGTAGCAGACAGACAGGGACGCCACACGATCGGACGGACAGACCACTCTCGGCACATAAGGAGCCGCACAAAAACCCAGATAGATGCTAAAGGGAAAAGAAAAAAAAAGAAAAAAATGTGAAAAGGTGAACAGCTCCTATTGGATTGTAGGAATGTGTGAATGCAGCCTTCTTCGGTTTGAGTTCCAGTCGGAAGGATGGACGGGAGGCACGTGAGGTCGCAAAGTGGGTCTCGAAATACAAATATTTTTAATTTGAAAAGGCGGGACCAAACCGATGATATGGCCAAGTGTGGGGGTGTTGGGGGATGTGGCACCCCTAGCTAGAGGCGGGATGATACTATCCACAGCGGGGATAAGGCCAGTAAAAGTTGAATGATTCTCAAGGGCGCACGAATGGGCTAACAAAATTAACGCGTCAACGCTTTCATCAAACACTTCCTGGAACCGATGACCATATCAGTCCGAGCTCCATTCACATGATCATCTCGAAAGAATCTACGAGGCGTGTCACAACTACAAACTTTTTTTCTTCTAGTTAACAGCTAGCTCTGTTAAGCAAGAACCACGGACTCCAACAGCAAATTAAAGGGTTTTTTTTTTTTGGACCAGGTGAGCCCAACAAACCAACCATTGTTAATAATAAAGCGTATGTGCCACCAATCAGAGCACATTAGGAAAACGAGGCGTCTACAAAAGGCGACTGATGAGATGCTCGAAAAACGGAAATTAATAAAAAAAAAAATAGAAGAATCTTCGCATACAGTATTGTAGTCTGTCTTTTTACTAAGAAAAACGAATTTTGTTCTTGTTTTGATAATATGACTATGTTTATTTTTACAACAAAGCTAATAAATCTCTTTTATTTTTTTTTATTTTGAACTCCATTGTTTCAGCCGCCATCAGTCACATTTTTGAAATGAGCAGCTCCGTTCCAACGCTCTGATTTTGCAGGAACAACGTCTGTGATGACGCACCATGGCACGAAACTAGACGGTGAGTTCCGTTTCACCAAATCCCGTTTTACCAAAAAGAAAGCAGATTAAGGGCTTCCGCGCACTGGCTACCAGGTTGTCCGGCCAGTGGTCGTTGCGCCAAAAAACACGGCGACGAGCCGCGCGGCCACGTCCGTTTTTCATTGATAATTCTCGATTACATGGTGAAAAATTAACACGGAACAAGTATGGTTGCCCTGTGAGCGCCTGCACGCCGCTCGGAATGCCAGTGGCCGGCGCGGCCAAGTGCGTGTTGCTACATACACCGTAAGCATTCTCATTGGCCACAGCGACCTGGTGGCCGTGTGCGCGGGGGCCCTAAAAGCATTTGCCTAAAGGGGAAATCCCGTTTCGTCAAATTCTGTAACGCCAAATATAATTTGACAAAAATTTAGGTTCACGCAATTTAATACCTTATTCCTGTGTAATGGAATAAGGGGGGGGGGGATTGAGGCTTAATGGCGCGTCGACAGCTTGGTCATTAGCGCCAACCTCAGGTATTAAATTAAAGGGCAAAGGGCAAACATTCAACAGAGACAAGCAGTGGCAAAATAAGAACACTTGATTTATTTGCGTTTTGAAAACTGGCAATACAGAAGGAAAGACGTGTACTTTAAATATTGTTTGCAATGCTTGGTTGTCACTAGGTCAATGCCAAGGTACTCTTTTAACAGTAGCTTTAACAGATGCTTACCCTTACCCAAGCGAAAATTCCCGTTATGCAGAATCAAAATATTCTTTAAAAATTTAGAAGTTAAAGATGCATGCCGAATTGGAAGGAATTTGTGATTAGTTGCGGTTTGTGCCGTTACATGTTTAGCCGCAGCGAGCGAGGCGCGTAATTTGAACAAATTATTCTGTGAAACGGGTATTTATCTATAAATGTTTGACCATTACGCACGAATAATTTTAAAATTTCGCGTGCCTAAAATTTCGTGAACGGTATCTGGCGTAACGGGATTTGCCCTTTAGGCAAAAGTTTTAATCTGCTTTCTTTTTGGCAAAAAGGGATTTGGCGAAAAGGGACGTGACCCAGCAGCCAGTCATCAAGACTCCAACACATAACGCGTTTCAGACCGTCTTGTACGTAGTACTAGTAGCGTATACAGTCATTCGAGAGGGCAGGGCTAATTTCAGGGCTTCATTTTTTGGGGACCATTTTTTTTTTAGCTTGTCACTCACTTTTTTACCAATTTCGGCCCCTTTCTTGAGCTTCTTTTTTTTGCGCCTCTTTAGGGCTCTAGACCCTTTCTCTTCGCTGCGACCAGCATTTTTCAGTACAGAAAAGCAAATACGACATGTTTTATCTTCAAAAAGGGCAAAAAAGGGCATTTCTTCCCAAAAGGGTATTTCTCCCTAAAAGGGCAGGAGCAATATGCCCCCCCCCCCCCAATGAACGCCACTGCGTAGTACGTTCATCTTTGGTTCTCAGACATCAACCAATTCATAAAAAAGGTAGTAAAAAAAATATTGAAAACTGTAGACCAATTGCTTTACTCTCCAACATAAATAAAGTCATAGAAAAATATTTTGCTGTTCAAATCAATAATTTTTTAGATAGATTTGACGTGATTTCAAATAAACAGTTTGGTTTTCGAAATGGTAAAAGAACATTGGACGCACTTAAATACATCAACGAGAACATCTCGAAAGCATTAAATGAGGGGAAATTTGTTAAAGCGGTGTTAATTGATTTGCAAAAGGCTTTTGACTCACTGGATCATGATAAATTGTTGACGAAATGTAACCATTATGGGATTCGAGGTAAAATTGGTAATATAATGAAGAGTTATTTACATAATGGTAAAGCTTGTACTTCTATTGATGGTAACTTTAGCAAACAAAATCTAGTTCTGTATGGAGTACCGCAAGGCTCAATTATGGGGCCATTACTATTTAATATATATATATATGACATTATAAACTGTATAAATATATCTGAAATTGTACTCTTTGCAGATGATATTTTAGTGCTATCTATAAATGATAACAAAGATACAATGGAAGCAAACCTAAGACAGGATTTCAGCAAATTAACAAAATGGTGCACAGCAAACGATGTCTTTATTAATGAAATGAAAACCAACAGCATAGACTTTTTTTCACCTCATAGAAAATTAATTACAGACGAACTATATATTCATAATAATAACTGTGGTTGCAATAAGGGAACCATTAAATGTAAAACTGTCTTAAAAGTTAATGATGCTAAATATCTTGGTCTTTTTATTGAAACGGGGTGGTAACATAAATTACACATCAATGCTATAATTAATAAATTAAGACAACTTATGCCAATTATTTATAAAGTTAAAACCATTCTTAATGATAAAGGTAAGAAAATTGTTTTCGATGCTTTGGTTAATAGTCAAATCAGATATGGTATTGAGGTTTTTGGCCAGGCTTCCGATTTCCTTATGGAAAGATTACAAAAAGCTCAAAACAAATTAATTAAAACTCTTTTTGGCAGGAACGGGAAGCACGAGTCAACAATTGATCTTATTAAAAATACAAAATACTAAATGTTACAAATTTAAAGGATTACACTATTATTTTAAATAACTATTATAAGTCTGAATACAAACTTAAGGACACCTTTAAAAATGGTTTTCTAAGGGATCAATCAATAAGATTTAAAATACCACTCATTAAAAATAGTTATGGTGCCATGTGCCAAAATCATTATATACCAACACTTTTTAATAAAATTCCTACACACCTTTTAAACCTGGACAGCTTTAAACATGCAAAAAGAGAGATAAAACAGTGGTTAATTTATGGTTAAAATGTATTGATGGTTTATACAACACAAATATGAATTCCTAACTGATTGTAAATATGTAAATATGTTGAAAATAACTTTAATACTTATTTATTTAAATTATGATGTTAAACTATTTTTCTAACTGAATTTTACAACATAAGTGTCTTTGATGTAATCTGTATTATTCTGTATTTTATTTTGCAACCCATACAAGATCACCATGATCTTCGGGATGCTTGATGAATAAATTTATTTATTTAAAAAAAAAAAAAAAAAACATTTGTCCAGCACAGAGCCGTAGCCATAGCTCGGTGATTTTCAGAGAGCTATTTTAAAGCTTACTGTGCTCTCAGTGGGTGGAAGCTGTCGTGCTGCGTTCCTGTTTTAACCCCCCAAAGTTTACCCTTGGGCCCGTGAGCTGCGTGTATCCGCTGTTTCAGATAAAGACCCTTCCTCCCTCCGTCCTAACGCTCGTGCCAGTAATAATTAGTGCCTTGCAGATGTGAATTCGTCTTGCATTCGCGTGATGCAGTATATATATATAAAGAGCAAGGCCAAAACGTGGGCCCTGCAATGGCCACACCTTTCCTGGTCGCTTAGCTTTGATCAATCGAAAGGGATCGCCAGAGCGCGCATACCGATCTCCGCCGCATAAAGTCCAATCCATATGTAATTATATTAATTTATAACCACGTATGTGTATTATTTAATTCAATGTGATTCAGCTCCGTGATAATAATCATGTGCGTGAAAGCCGTAGGGTAGTTCAAGAAACCCCATTATAAAACCGAATAATCACTTTACCGCCACAGTAGAACACCCCAGAGTCAAACTTCGGAGTTGACTGTTAAATTTTCGGTGAGTTCTATCACCTTCTTCGGAACCAGCAGGGACGGGAAAAACGAAAAAGTACTACATCACAATCACAATCGTTTGCAAACAAACATTCGAAAATCTGCGCTAGTCTGTTATATACCACTGACCTTCGCCGTGCGTTCGATCTGGATACCCCCATTTTTTGGCCCAAAGCGACGCCCGGTTCTGGCCAAACTAGTTGGTGGTTGACGCAATGAAAGTTAGGGCTAGTCAAGTTAATCAGCGGTTTTTAATTCGACGTGTCACACGTCGAATTAATGTGGTTGTGGCCAAAAAACGGGGGTAGCCGATTTACGTCAGCGACATCTCCTCAAAAACCAGACACGTTTGTTCAATTCTGATCCGACGAAATTCAAATATGCGGGTGGGTGACTTGCAGTGCGCCAGTACACAAGGTATTATGCTCTAGTTAAGTAAGTTAGTTCAGTTTTAGTTCGCTAACCTCTAAAAAGGTCTCTGAGCGAAAAACCGTCATCAAATAGTACACGATCAGTGGCTGACGTCAGCGCTTCCTCAGCGTAAAGGTGTGCGCTCAATGACGATCATACGAAAAATTACGGCGTGTAACTGCACATTTCGGCAAGTCAGCTCTTCAACATTGCGGTCAGTTAGAGGCTATCGTGTACGTCGAGATGGCTCATCTCTTATGGCGCAGAACAACACAAAGTGAGTCAACACTTACCTTTGCGGTGATCTGGATGGTACACCGAATTTCTATGATTGAATCTGGAACAATGAATCTGCAACAATGAATGCGATGCTCGTATAAGACCTTTGCTGTTAATTACTGCGCCATCCTCACTGCTTTTCGGGTGCGATATATTACAGTATTTTATTACGCGTATTTGTGGTGTTGTTTCCGATTGAACGAGTGAGCAAAGCGAATGGTGTCCTGTTTTCACAGTGGCGGACTGGCCAGAGGGAGGGAAGGGCGGGATATTCCTAATGGCCTCTGACTTTCAGATTTTTGTTAAATCCGTAACAGGAAGGCTCACGTAAGTTTTATTGGTTCGACAATAGTTTTAACCACAGATTTAAAATTACAAATAATAATAATAAAGATAATTATAAAACGCTAGTAAAACAAGTGCTTTGTATTGAGTAGCCTAACAAAAATTGGCCACATGAAATTGCAGTCTTATATTCAATGTGGACTTTGTCACAATTTTCGTGAGAATATTTTAACTTTTGTTAATACACCTAAAAAGTGTAAATAAATTTAAAGTAGTCAACCTCACGTACCCTCAGCGCAATATGATTTCTACTACCCCCCCCCCCCCCAACCAAATTACCTGCTGAATTTATGAAATATGATGTTCGAAGATTTAAAAAATTTTAAAGTCTGACGAACAAGAACAACGGGTACGGGAAACTGTAAAACAACGAAGCTTTCAGTTTGTTTTTTTGTAAGAAAACCAATATCAGCGTCCGATGAAAACTTACCTGGTCAGTGATTGCATCGTCGCACACAAGATTCTGGCTCATTTGCCGTACCGTAGTAGCAAACGTTACGAGACAATTTTTTTTAATATAATGTGCAATATAGCAGATATTCTTCAGTACACCATGCATTTAGATTTTTTAGTAGTGTCCTGTTGGTATGTCTGCCGTTCCAACTTCATACGTCAATTACAGATATTTTTTATTCTACCATACGACACGTCGAATTACTAAGTGTTAGTGCATCTTGTTTTTTATTTAGCTCGAATCGCTTGATGGCAAACAGTGCACCTTTCAGTTATCCTTTTAATGTTTTATTTTTAAGTTCAGTCTGTATCTTATGCTTTCGAAGAAGGTGCAGCGTGCTGAAGCATCGAACTAACAATATAGAGCAGTGACATGCCGTAGTATTATTGTATATAACTATGGTGGGGCCAGTAACTGGGTTAGCTGCAGGGGGCACTGGAGGGCGAAAAGAAGGTCGTCTTACTGAAGCCTATGCTATTAGACTGGATGTCTTAAGCTCATAATGCGGGATATTTTGTTGTTGGAGAAAACAACGTTTATTTTAAGGCTAAAAAATCCGCTCTCAAAGCACTGTCTTGCCTTTCCCTTACATTTTAATCTAGTGCCCCTTGTACTATACCCCCCCCCCCAGGCGCTATCTCGTAGCCAATATGACGTCACTTGCCGCTGCTCTATATATAACATCTTGTACTACAGCTGCTACATTAAAAAAACAGCAAAACACGACGTTTCTGCTAACATTACCCAGACGTTTTCAAGTGAGAAATTAGAAAAGCAAAAATGCACAGCTTGTAAGATATGTTGATTCTTTAAGAGAATGGCACTCAGAAGAGCGGAAACTTCGCAACGGATGTAGGTCCTAACAGCAGGGGGAAAAAAAACAACAAATAAATAAATAATTGGCCGAGCGAGCGAAGCAAACGCAAATAATATTCGACTGTACTGAGTCGAATACTGTACTGAAATTGGATTTTGTTGGTCTGTTTGTACGTAAATGGTATTGTCTGTTTGGGACACAACGTTCGCAATTCTGTTCTGATATGGTAAAAAGTTCGTGACAAGGGAATTTTGGTGCATGAAATGCATGAGTTCGAACATGAAATTCCTACTTGAAATATCTTTGAAGACATATGGGTTTTCCGTTGAACGGCTGAACAGATTTTTTAGCAGAACCGGTAAGGGAGAACAATCTATAAAACTAGACACCGAGCACGAACAATAATACATGTCAATTTGATATAATAATACCATAGGGAAAGTTCTTTCAGTGTGAAAAATGGAGAAAATAATTAAAAATGGTAAAAAAAAAAATTGCTACCAATTTCACACGTTTTGAAACAACGCAGTTGCTTCTTTTGTCATTTCTGCAGCAAATCTCGCGGGTGGTGGCAGAGCTATCTAGGTGCACTCGTAAAGATCGGTGGTGGGTTCGTTCGCTTGCTTCATAATCAAGAGTTGCTGTCTAAGAGAAATACAGAAGATAAAGCAGTTCATTTAATTTAGTTCTGAAAAAGACAGTTACTCGGCCAACAGAGAGTAACTGTCTTTTTCAGAACTAAATTGAATGCTGAATAATGGCTATGCAAGAGATAATGAGGTCTACTGTGTTTTTAAACTTGGATCTCCATTATAAACGTGTAGCATATATGTAGATGGATACAAGAATATTATATAAGCAGTATAATGTAGAGAAATAAATTATTTTAAACAACAATGCCGGTAACAGACTTGCACCTTAAATCGCAGATAAGAGCAACAATCCAAAAAATTTAAACCTGGTCCTGTACTATTTACAAATCGCCTGCGACCGTAGTATACACATAATATTATATTTATACAGATATATTAAGGAAAATTGGAAATTAAGCCAACAGCGAAAATCATACACAAGAAATAACGTAGTTCAGTAAGCCACCTTTATGCACTTACGTTTCGTCGGAGTGGCATGACCCGGATTCGAACCAGCTACCCAGTTCGCCCCCAGATCACTTGCATAGCACCTTAGTCGCTATGGCCACATCCTCAACTGGCTATAAAGATAACTCACTGAACCCGTTATTAAGGTCAGAAACGTGACCAGGGCTCTATTCGACCGAAATGCACTCGGCCATAGAAATGGATAGGGAAGACAAATCATACACTCACAAGGCTCAATAAAGGAGAAATAAATAGACATAAATCGCTGGAAATAATACTAAGGAAAATTG
>JAHWFP010062695.1:121823-136747 GCA_023313725.1 Lithobius niger
CAATTTTCCTTAGTATTATTTCCAGCGATTTATGTCTATTTATTTCTATTTATTTATACAGATATATGGCAAATCACATCCTTGATACTGATTCTGAATAACATTTACATAGGTTTGACCTACATTCTAAAGACGATGTGCACTGACAGTACACATGAATGTGTACTTTCTCAGGCTCCAAACGAGTTGTGTACTTGCAGTACACAGTCTGTGTACCGAGAGTACACATTCTCGTCACCGCTTGTGTACTACCACGGCATAAATTGTGTACTCTCAGTACACAGTTCGTGTGGAGGCTGAGAAAGTACATATTGATGTGTACTGTCGGTACACATCGTTTTCACAGTGAATGTCTCATGGAAGCCAATATGCAAGCCATGCAAGCAAGCACCTTTAAAGGAAACTGAACATCCAACATTGATTATACAACGCGTATTTAATTCGTGAAGTTAGCCCCTCCCCCCCCAAAAAAAAATACGGGGGGGGGGACTATTGCGGAAGACATTCCGCAATTTCATGTTGATGATCTTCCATTTACTGTTAGAAAATCCTTGTATAAGTAAAAGTAGTTTATCATCGATTCTGGTCAATTCGATAAAAATTCAGTAATCTATAGTTTTAAAATCAGTAACCAGTTTGGTCGCGCAGAAAGAACGCATCAAATACCTGCAGTTTGCAAAACAATTTTTAAAGTAGGCTACATATTTTTTTTAACAGTTCTGCAGGCTGCATTATAACTGAGCTGAAGTAAAAGCCACAGACATCCGGTCGAATACGCCGTTTTTATAATGCAGTTCATGTGCGCCTGAAGAGAGAGTACTATAATGTATAGCGTCCGCACACGATGAATCTAGCATCCAGTATTAAGATGGTGCTGTCGTTTGTTCCACTATGTTTGCAGGAAACTGACTGTATGACGCCACGTTGCCTCCCATTGCAAATGCAAAAACCACGTAAATATTCCACTCGTAGAGGAACAGTAGCTGTACAGACACTCTCCGTGTGATATCCACATGTTTTTCCACCCGCAGTGGAAGGAAACGAGGCGTCATACAGTCAGTTTCCTGCAAACCTATACCACGCGCCATGGCTGTTTGCTGTGACGTGCATATCACGTGACTGGGCTAGTCCAATCAGACGGCCAAACAGCCGTTGTTCTCGTTCGTCATTGGCTAACTCATGGTGACGTCACGGCAAACAGCCATTGCGCATGGTTTAAAGTGGAACAAACTATATAGATAAGTGAGGCCTGGTAAAAAAAAATCAGTGTTTTAGCATAATTCGGGTATATTCTGAAAAGCCACTGGACCGAAAACATCCAAACCAGCTATCAAGATTAATATAAACTTATGGATTTGTTAATTCTACTGTGTCGTGAAACGTTCACCAAAGTAAAAATAGGTTTCATGTGTTTTCGTTTGAAGTGTGTCCTCTGTCGTAATTTGTTGGAAGTTAAATTTAAAATATTTCTTGATTTGAACTAAATAAATACCTTTGGTACGCCACTACTTTCGTTTTCGGTTTTTATTCCGTGTGCAGCCTTTGTGGCTTTTTCGGCTTTTTTTTCTTTTCGGCTGCTTTGTTTTAGGCTTTTTCGTTTCGGTTTTCATGTTAATGGCCCACTTTTATATCCCCCTCCATCACATACGTGCCTATCGCTTTTTTTTAAAAGAAAGGATATAGGCTATACCCAATTATTATCACAGGTGACTCGAATCCAATTACTTCGTTTTCAAAGCCCAAAGCGTCAGAAGAACGAACGATTGCACAAAACCAGCTTCGTACATATTGCAAGAAAATTTTACGACGCTTTTTTTTTTTTTTACCAAAAGATATTAAATAAAATTTCGAGATGAAGAATGTCTAGAGCACTTGTAGTATGTAACTGGTTGTTTGAAACGAATTCCGTTTGCAGAAGGAAATTTATTCAAAATTCAGAGCTGAACAATATTTGGACAGTGATTTTTCCGTTTATGTTTTACCTGGCTCATTCTGCTGGGTTGCAATCTTTTGTTTCTGTCCGAGTTATTGTTTTTGTCATTATGTTTGGATTGGATTAAGGACGGTGTTTCTCTCCCCCCCCCCCCCCCCCAATTGTGGAGGGAAAACAATCTGTTGTTACATGTTGCAACGTAATGTCATTTGACGTTTTGTTTCTTCTAAAAAAAAATCTCTTACTATCGTGGATTAGGAAGTTTACTAAATATCGCATCATCCTACCTCATCCAAGCGTACGCGGTGCTCTGGCGGCTGCTGCGGCTACTAAGACCTCTGCTAATGCTTTGCTTGTGAAGCAACCTGGAGGCAAAATAACATGAGAGGTATTAGTAGCCGCAACTATACTGCCAGGACCCCGCGTACGCTTGGTAGAGTTAAGATGCGAGCTAGACGTTCTTTTTGTTTTTAATAATTTAATTTGGAAACAACGCACAACATCACAAGTGAGCTTCGGCGCTCGTTGAGCTTTCGCTCCTTTCTTTAATTTCTGAATTGTTTTGCGCTATATTACAGGGTTCGTACACGGCCTTGAATTCCCTGAAAAGACCTTAAATTTGAAAGCCGAAAATTCTAGGCTTGGAAAACCTTGAAAATAGGATTTTTTGTTGTTGTCGGGGGCCTTGAATTTTGGGGGTGTACTTTGTTTGGAGTGAGGTTAGTGAAGTTAACAGTGAATATTAATTTAGGTGTAAAATTAAATAATTGAAATCGAAATGATTTGTCAGCCGCCTTCATTCCGTCTGTGAACAATTTTCCCCTCGGATTAGACTAGAGACAGCAAAAAAAAAAAACAAAAAAAAACACAGGTGCCGTGCAGTGCATTGGGGGGGGGGGCATAATATTCGTTGTTGTTTACGACGAATATTATGCCCATTCCCCGTGGACAAGGAGGAATGTGTTCTTAGTTTTCTATAGCTAAGAACGCAAAGGTGCTAACGGATGACGGGGCAAAACACTGAAATTCAAATGGTAATTTTGAGTGTCTACTGTGCAAAGAGCCTTGTAATTGGTTGTAAGCTTGTCTTGAAAAGCCTTGAAAAAGCCTTGAAAATAGTTTCGTCTGTTATGTACATACAAACCCTGTATACTCAGTGAGCGTACACAGATCCCGTGGGACGGCAGGGGCAACTTTATTACAGTAAAGGACACAGTAAGTTTTTGGTGGACAGGTTTTCTGAGTTTTTTTTTTTTTTGTGCTCCCTCTTTTTACCTTTTTTTGCTCCCTTTCTTATCTTTTTGCCATTTCTTTCCCATTTTAGGCGTTTTTAGGCCTTTAGGGCCTTTCTGAGACCAGCAGAAGTCGGCAAAAAAAGACATTTTTCGCAAAGGGAAGGGGCAGTCCCCCCCCCCCCCCGAGTGCACGCGCCACTGTCGACCATACGTGCCTAAATCATTTACTCTACTTCCACACTATGTGTCCTCCCGAGTTTGTAGATTGTACTCTTTTGCGGGAAATTATACGCGCCCATAGAATTCCTTGTTTATTAAAATGCCCTGATGGCTCGTTTGTCTAACGAAATAAATGCTTCAAAAATTATAGGGGAAGAACTGGGTTGAAGGGGTTCACCCACGTTTCGCCGACCTTCGCCGAACCGACTCCCGTTTCACCGAATTTCAGTAAAGATATATTCCCGTTTCGCCGACCGCAAGAAATAAAAAGTTCATTCGCAGATAGTTAAAAACATACATGATCGCTTTAAGAAATATTTGCCACAATTTGTAGATTAGTTACGTAAACAGTGGAGTAACTAAACCTTATTTTGACAAGAAGCTAGCTATGAAAGAAAGAAAAAATGTATTGTCATATTACACGATGTGCTACGATTTTAACATGCCCCGTTTCTTCTTTTTTCTCTTCCTGTAACGATGTAGCTTATTGCGTATACGTATGATTAGAATTTGATGTTTGGGTGGGTAATGACACCAGAAATGGATAGAATGAACAAAACTAACACTTTGGGTTCGTGCTCTCTAAAATAAACCAAAAAGAAAAAAAAACAATCCTTTAGAATGAAAAGGGCCGTGTTATAGTGTCTCGTGCTCGTGTCGGCAGTATAGTGTCGCCAGCCAACCCCAGACCCGGGGGGGGGGGGGATGGAGGAGGGGCACTAATTCTCCGACAGGGGGAAGAACATTTTAGGGAACTAAAAGAACATTTTAGGCAATTCGCAGTAATAACTTCATTGTATCATTCGTTGACTTCAATTGTTTACTGCGAACTTCATTTAACAAACAAATAACACCAAACGTCTATTTAACCTAGAAATGTTCTATTAAACAGATTAAGGAATAAGTGTCGTCTTTTTTTAACAAACGATGGGCGCATAGGCCTATTGCGTACCTAAATTAGGTACCATTTCAAGTTTTCAAATCGAAATGTCTTTTTCCTTTCTGATTTAATGTCGTTGCTTAAAGAATCGTGGAATTGTTTGTGCGTTGACGTCACTAAAATAACTTGAGAGTCGGCGAGACGGGATCGTACCGTTTCACGATTTCGGCGAACCGGGAGCAGGATTGTTACGATTATAATCACGCTTATAATCGTTTGATTAAAATTGAAATTCACCTGATTATAATCAAGGACCAGGTTGACGCAAAACTGTTGATATTATATACAAGTACAAAAGAACTTACACAACCCAAAATAAAATACACTTCTGCTGAATCTTCTGCAGTCAGAAACGTATTTGTCTCTAGTTTTTTGGCCTGATTATGCGAAAATACACTACCGACTAGGAACAACCAAAGTAGGAAAATTAATGCCAACGTTCAAGCCCTTAAATCCAAAGAAAAACTGAATGATTTTGCAACCTGTGTACTTTTAGGAGGCAGCTAGCAACTGCAGCTGACTTGACTGTGTTTATTTAATCGGCTCATGTTTGAGGAATGTGCCAGTGTGCCACAGCACTTACACGAACTTTACTAACTATTTACTGTAATAACAGTTACTGCGGTGTGCATGTTAACAATAAAATTTACACGTGGTAATCACCTTTTAAACTTTTAATACTTAGAGATATATAGGTAATGGCATTTTATGGGTAGCAACTGCCAAGCAAGAAATAGAGCAAACTATAGCAACCTTTTACCTGTCATCATTAGTGTTGTAATCTTGCATGTTATTAAAATATGATTACAATCAAAATAATCCGATTAATTCGATTATTTTAAAATAATCATGATTATTTCCAACCCTGACCGGGAGTCGGCGAAACGGTTTCGGCGAAACGGGAGTCGGCGAAATGAGAGTGTACCAGGTGAAGGGTGGGCAGGGTAACAGGTGGGGGGTTATAGGCGCACTGCCCCCACTCGCATCTTGGCCCACTCGTGGCCCCCTGTTGCGATAAACTTGTAAAAAAGGTTAAGGTTACTCTTTTTCACGAGGCATGAGCGGCTTCCTTTTGCAGATGTCATATTATTCTCTGCTCGATTTATCATTTGCCATTTTCTCGTTAACCTCCATCATGAGTAAGTGAGTAGGTAAAGAGCTCTCACTAACAACACAGCCCTGCTTATCGACTTTAACCCCAAGATCCCTACTTTTCAAGTTGGGGGGAGACTTCATTGGCCGGACTGTGGAAAAAAAAAGACACGATGCAGACAAGGCTGTGCAAAATAGCCCAACCTCCCACCTCCTTTCACTCAACATCTCCCCGGTTCACCCCAACTCCACCTCCCCCCCCCCCACCATCAGTGCTTGTCTGACTCTATCGACCTTCAACATGGAGGGTGTTGGGGTGCGACATGACGATTGCTGTTTAGGAAATGCTGAGTGCACCACTGAACACTGGGAACACTAGTTTTAAATGACGTGCGCGGACACCACGTGGAGTTGGTGATACGCATATACGCGTATACATAGGCATATATAGACTCAGGGTGGATGTACGACAAAATAAAACGATTTGTGTAGAGCTTGGTCTCTGACCGAAAACTGGCTGGGGAGGGGCGGGAAGGAAGGACTGCAATTTGTAAAAGATTCTTGTAGCCTTGTAATTTGTAAAAGAAGGAAGGTCTTCACTTTGTAAAAGATCCTTGTAACCTTGTAATGTGTAAAAGCAGGAAGGTCTACGCTTTGTAAAAGATCCTTGTATAGCCTTGTAATTTGTAAAAGATCCTTGTAGCCTTATAATTTGTAAAAGAAAAAAAGTCTACAATTTGTAAAAGATCTTTGTAGCCTTGTAATTTGTAAAATCAGGAAGGTCTACAATCTGTAAAAGTTCTTGTAATTTGTAACGGATCCTTGTAGCCTGGTAATTTGTAAAGGAAGGAAGGTCTACAATTTGTAAAAGATCCTTGTAGCCTTGTAATTTGTAAAGAAGGAATGCCTACAATTCGTAAAAGATCAGTGTTGAACAGTCGTTAAAAAAGTCAACCGTAGGCTAATAATTATTCCTACAATGGTCTTCAGTAATAATCCCTAAAATTTGGGCTAAAAAAGTGTGGGAAGAGCATAGGCGGCTGAATGACCGGCTATCAGGCTTGAAGGGGGCAGAGCGGTGGTACGGTCCCTCCACGGGCCTCCAAGCAGAGAGGACTGATAGTCAAGCGAAACAGCCACACCTACGTCTGAACCGAGGTCCGTGTTCGGATCGATGAGCAAGGTAGAATTGGATGACTTACAGGTTGGAAAGTCGTAAGTTGTATCAAGGAAAAGGTGAATGCGTAAGAAGAACTTTATTGATGGTTGTTAGGGGCTCGGCCTCTCTCTCAAGCTTGACACGGCAAGGATTCTCTCCCTAAATCTCACGCAGGATTTCACTGGGTTGCAGTACGTGTAGTTTAAAGTTCAAATGATGGTCGAGTCCCCAAAACATACATCACTGTGCGAGTGCTGGATGGACTAAGAGTTCAAGCCATTAGGGACTACGCATAGCTACCTTTGCTTTCAGGAATTCTTTGCTGTAGTATGATTAGGCCTGAATAATGGCGGCCATCAGAATTACAACGTCATGTAAAGGGTGACGCTTTTCGTCGAGAAGCAGAAGGCTTAGATAAAGTATCTGCGGAGGGATTTAGAGGGAGAATTATTAGTCTAAGGAGACTGCCGGTACAATAAGGTGTGCTCTGGTTTGAATGTACAATTGAATACAAAGGAAGAAGTTCGCTTAACAAGCAAGGATTTTTAGTTTTAGGTAAAAATATTTTTTCATTACTAATTTTAAATTACTGCTAAAAATAATTTATTATTGTTATTTTTAAATTAAGGGCAGAGTGTTTGGATGCCAGGTTTGGCAGATTCAGTGCGATATATAGTTGTGAGATTATTTTATCCTACCACAAGGTAGTCTGCCACGGTTTAAAAGAAAACTATCACGTATCGGCCCATAATATCATCGGAATCGATACTAAAGAAGCGGCTACAGCGACTACCTAGTCGCATCCGGTCTTCTGTACAGTTCTGCTACTAACAATAGTGAGGCACACTTCTCTATCACGCATTGTAACAGTTATCTCTATTATATAATCTAAAAACAGTAACCATCAGAATTGCCCGTTAAAAATGTGTTAGCTTTTAAGCCTTATTTTACATTTTAGCCGTAATTGTCAGCGTTTAGGTCTAATCACAACTTTAATTTCGTAAGTAGCAACTAACGGAGATTTGGATTGTATTCATTAAGCCAATTCATTTTTGAAACACGGTATGCCTCCGGGCACACAGTACAGTGTTACAATGTACTGCGCAACCTAGCCTATATAGATCAGTGGTAGTAGGGAAGGGGCAGGAGAGACGCTATTGAGAAAGCCAGCACGCGACTCGTAGCAACTTGACGTTGCCATGGTAACGTGATTTTAGACCTAATTTTTTTAACGGCAGTTTTAGTTTCGTAAGCAGCAGATAGGCCTAATGGAGAATTTGATTCGACCGTAAACCTATTCATTCATGCAACAATGTGACAAGACTCTTTTAAACGAAGCTAAAATGTTTTTGTTTTTACGGCTGCGTCAGCACAAATCCTTAGGATTTCAATTCGACGATGAAATATTATTATTTTATTTAGTTACGTCGAAGAAGGAGCTATAAGTAGGTGACGATGATTTTAATTTGCCATGATATTTAACTAACTTTTAACACTGAATATAACGTTGTAAACAGTGGTCGTCTCTATCTGGTACCGTTGCGAAGTTGAAAAAAAGCCACGGGCGGACGGACGGACAAAGTCCGGCTGTACAGAAGACTAAAATGAAAACACTGAAACATCGTTGTGTTTCTAAAAGTAACTTCCTTTGAAACAAGTGTAAAACGACAATTGACGGCAATTGTTTTAACTGCAATAAATGCCTTGTTTACTTTTACAAAATTTTACACTCCGGGTGCGTCACAGTCTCGTAAATTCCACGTTGAGGGCACGAAACGTCACGCGTCCATGCTGCTTTTTTGTGTGATGTCATCATTTTTAATGAAGGCTGACTGAATTATAACAGGGTTCGCACACATAAAAGAAATTCTTTATAAGCACTTTTAAGGACTTGGAGCACTTTATAATGACTATTTGTAAGCACCTTTCAGTAACGGTAGAGCCTCAGTAAAAAGCCATACTCCCGGTAACGGCTTGAAAATAAGTAGGGTAGATAGGTAAGATTTTTTTAAATAAACGTTTTAATAATAATCATATGTGCTGTACACTAACCTTAAAAATTTTTTTTAATGTAGCACTAAAAGTTGAGTTTTACTGTTGCCAGTAAATCTTATTCAAGTCAAATCTTATTTCCAGGCCCAAATCTTGTTGCCAGTAAATCTTATTCAAGACAAATCTTATTTCCAGGCCCAAAATAAGCACCTTTAAGGACCTTTGGAGCATACTTGGACCATGTAAGCACTTATAAGGTCCTTACAAAGGCCAAAATTAAAATAAAGGAATTGTAAGCACTGTAAGCACTCAGTGCGATTTTTAAATCGTCCACCATTGACCTTGCAATATTATAAGCTGGTGGACGATTTAAAAAAAAGGCGATTGGACTGTACCCCACTTGCAGTAGTACATGTAAAGTTAATCATAAATGTCTCTCACTTTTCTTCTGTTAGGCTATAATAAAATAAAAAGATACATCAAATCCTACAAACAGTTTGCTAACCACGTACAAAAACTACCCTGGCATAGTGCTCAACATACGAATTTTCGGCTAATGTCAACAACAAAATAACAAGATCATCTGAGCTTTCTGGGTACACGTAATAATCAATTTGCACTTCATTTGGGCTAAGACTTGTTGTTGCGAGTTTAATTCCGGATCTCAAACGTTGAAATATGGCAACCCAGCCTGGTTATGACGTCATTTTTTAAATCTACCAAACCCAAGATCCATATGACGTCAAATTGTAACAATCCATTGTCACTCCAAAATTAATATTCATTGTTATAGTTGAGATGATGCAGTTTGACAAATTATTGTAACAATACATATATATAGCGTGTCAATTGCTTGTACTTAATGTTTGACATCAATTGTAATGGCTCGAGCTCGCTTGGTCTTCTGCCTGGTGCTCCCTACAATTAGGTGTTAATCGAGAATTCAGCCAACACGAACCACCCACCAACCCACATCCAAAAGTCGTCGTGAGGAGGTTGTGTTGGCCCGTTTGCGCATTGGTCACACCCGACTTACTCACTGTTTCGTTTTGCGGGGGGTTGACCCTCCTGAATGTTATTGGTGTCGACGGCCACTTACGGTCCGGCACTTACTTGTTGATTGTCGCCATCTTGATGGTGTTCGCCGTCGTTTCCGTCTTCCGCATGACATTGCGCGTCAGTTGGGCGATAAGTCTGTCCTCCTGTCCGGTGTTTTTCAATTTTTGCAGGAGGCACAGATGTATGACAAGATTTAGATTAGGGGTTTGAATAACATCTCTGTAATGTGTGGTGCAGTGGCAACCCGGACCACTGCACTGTGACTGAGGTTGGCGCTAATGACCAAGTTGTCGACGCGCCATTAAGCCTCAATCCCCCCCCCCCACATCCAAAAGTAATTTCGGCTATCATAATTAGAAATATTTCATTTTTTGTCCCAATTCCCCCAACTTAAATTCAACCCTGTTGCCAGTGTTTCACTGCAACCCCGTAACAGCAAAATTAACCCTTCCAATCAAATAATAGCCCAAAATCTATTACCATCCCAAATGATCCCAAGTAAGCCTAACATTTATGGCATTCCATTTAAAGCCCTAAGCTAAGGCAAGAGTCGTCCCCAAAAATCAGGCGAGCTTGAGCTGATCATCACTCAAACTAATAATTAAAACATCATTAGAACAGAACCACGACTTTGCGCCTTATTCCATCAGCTAAGTTTTTAATTTGGAACAGCCCCAACCTGTAACATGACCACACGGTACGTTGCCTGCTAATTCCTTCACTGTGATGTAGGTGTTGAGGAGCCGTTGCACGAACCAATAATCACCACAGTGTTAATGGCGATTATAGTCCCTAGCCGTTCCTCAGCGAGGCTGTAATAGAATAAAAGATACATCAAATTTTACAAATAATTTGCTAACCATGTAGTGAAAAAACTACCCTGGTACAGTACTCAACAAACAAATTTTCGGCTATCAGTCATGTCAACAACAAAATAACAAGATCAACTGATCCTTTTGGGTACACGTAATAATCAATTTGCACTTCATTTGGGCTAAGCACCTTTTGGGTGTTTGTCCTTTTGTAGGCTACACCATTTTTGCATAACCTAATATTTTTTGTTAAATTCATAGGCCTTATCCTGATTTACCGCGATCCAATCTTATTGTGCGCTCAGCGTATCTTGAGTCCTGCAGGTATTTTATGAGCGGCTACATCTTCCTGGAGGGAGCGGCTTTAATCGACGGCCGCCATTGTTTTTGTAACCATCTAGGATATCAACAGGGTACTCTGCTATCGAAAACATACAATCGATTATCTGTATTCGTTCTGGGGCGAACTCTAGATATAGGCCGCGGACACTGTAGTCTAGCTGCGTTATTTTTTAAACACAGACCACTGATCCAAGGAGCCCTGTTTTAATAACACTTCAGCCCGTAGACAGACTGCTGAAGTTTTTTTTTAATTTATTTTTATTGTGTATTAAGTGTCAAGAGAAGCAATGACCGTATATACGATGCCTGCACTAATGCCAGTATTGTTGTTTATTCCCATTTTATAACTGACGGGTTGATAACTGAAGGCTCCAAATGGCATGAGGGCTTTAATTATTATTATTGTTTCAATTATTATTATGTATTATTATTTATTCAACATTAGCAACGAAAACATCGTCCTTCGTAGGTTAAGCGCCTGGTCTCGAAAAAGCGCTGTGGTATGTAGTTACGGCCAAAACAAAAAAACAAAAACAAAACAAACAATAAATAGAACACCACCTTGAAAAAACTCAGGGTCTGTAGGAATTATTACGTGTGAAAGACGTCAAGCTCGTTCGTATAGCTCGCCCGAATGCAAAACAGTTTTGTGGTGTTTAGCAACGATCTGGTGTTTCGTGCAATTGCAGCTACATGCGCTGTTCGTTTTGCATAATCAGAGATTAAAAAGTGGCATGTTTCAGCCAATAATATTTGATTATATTTGACACTACTTCGTTCCTTGCGCCTCCTTCCGCTCCGCAAATAAAAAAAATAAAAAAAACAGCGTGGGGCCTCGAGTTAGGATCATTTTTTTTTACAAGTAACGAAATTATTAAGTGCCCGTGCGCTTATTCATGGAGATTCAGCAAATTTGATGTAATATTTTACACTTTTTGAGGATTTTTCAGTATTTAAACGAAGCTCTGCGTGAAAATAAAGAATGGCCTTGTTGAACATGTGCGAGATAAACAAATCCACCCAAAACCAGAACTAGTATAAGAGAAGCCAAGTTTCCAAAAAGGGTCGGCCTTTGAAAGTAGTGATATCATTCAACGAGGGAAAGGCCGCCAAGGTTAATCCTATCGCACCGACTAATAGTTCGAAAATTAAATAAAAACTAGAAGATTGCTACTTGCGGTAGCAATCTTCAAGGTTTCATTTAACGCCCAAAGTATTATTGTTCTGAGCGATTAACTTGGCTAAAACAAATGAGAGAGAGAAACAGCCCTGACTGGGACTCAAAAGCAAGACTTCCTGGGTTTGAGTCCAGTCGAGGCAATTTTTTCCCAGATTATTATATATTCTCACAAGGACATTCATTAATTTAGACTGCTTTCTTCGTTTACCTTGGGATTCATAATTTATTTATTATCGATGTTTAACTATGTCGATGTTTAACTTAATTAAAAGTTAAAAAGTAAACATGGTCACTTCTATTACAGCAATTAAAATCTCACTCAATTAAAAGCACAAACGCAAACTCAAAGCGGTAAAATTCAAATTGGTAAAGCACAACAGCACTTAAACAGATGCAATTTTCTCAATTGTACATTTTATTATTTCAATTAAAAATCATCTATTAAAAAAAGAAAGAAATCACAAGGTAATGGGTACATGAAGCAAGCAGTCTGCATTAAAGTCTGCATTAAAGACTGCTTAAATGCTTGCTTCATTTAAAAACCATCATTTTTTTTATCCGTGTACATTTAACAAGTGAAGTGAAACTTTAATCATATATAACCCCTTTTTTACAGCACACTTGACGTTCTTGTTTGTAACTCGTGTACCTTTTTCTACAGCTTTGGTAGAAAGGTGTGATTGTTTTCAATGTCATATTCACATCAAAAGTGAACAGTTAGGTCACATTATATATATCGAACTACTTCAAGACGTTTTCTTGCTGCTATAGGAGTTCGTTTAGAACCGGGCCATTGTGATTGCGAAAATACCCATTGCCATGATATAGCGAGGGTACCTGGATATCTGCATCACAACTTTTAACAATTTCCGTAATATTACCGTACGAATAAGACGTGCTAGTTTGTTTCCGTCACTATGTACCACAACACTTCGGATGGATTGTACAATGATTATAGATTACATGTGTTTCAGATGTAATGATATGAAATTACTGGCTTTGTGCACACTGGACAATTTAGTGCACGAAGCCAGTGCTCCTCATCCACATCAATTTTAAACTTGGAACTACGCCACTTTTATGACGGAAAGACCTGGAAACAAATTACCAGGACTTTATACCGTAATTCTACGGTAATTGTTAACAGTGTGGCAATAAGTTAAAGAATTCCTTATGACGAAACAATTTTTCCATTCGCTTTTTGAACTCTCATTAGGATTATTTTCTTACCATCTGACAGTCCCTAAACCGACGCCATATTGAAAGCTCATGTTTATTTCGAGCTACGCGCGAGAACGCGATGCATAAATAAGCCCTTACAAGGATGCAGGTAAGCCATTCTTGATAATATTACGAGGTATATTACAGAAGAGCTGCACAGTGTGTTCACTGCGTATAAGTAATCCAGCGCCCACGTTACGGGGATTTAAATCTGTGTCGTCGTGTCAATCCGTGACAATAATACAATATAAACAAACAATGATTTTCTTGACGGTTCATGAAGTGTTATTGTTATCGTTACGACTAAGCGTTATCGTTACGACTAAGGCAGAGCCTAACAAGGGATTACCATGCAATATTGGGGAAAGCGGAAAACAGTGTGGAAAACTGAACAACGTGCATCTGTCATAGCGTTTTAACAACGATTTTCCATTTTTTGGCGCAAAGGCCGAACGTAGTTCCGTTTATGAATCCACACCAAAGCAACCTTTGTAATCGCATCACGAAATAACCACTGCATCAATTATTAAGACCAGATTTTGCACACTGATAGCGCTACATCCGACGTAGTTTTAACAAAGAAAGTTTAAAGTCGGACATGTGGTTAAAGAATAATCAAGGTGACAAAATGGCAAATGACAGGTGACAAGGTGGTGTGGGCTGCTCACCTTTTTGCTCGCTAGTAGTTTCTTCGGGTCGGACGAATAAGGAATAAAACATATTCGAATATCGCAAAAAAAATTAGAATATTCGAATATTCGTTCAATTTTTTTTACATGTTTCGGCCTGGGCCATTCCCCCCATAAAAAAAATCCGTTTCCATTAAATACCTAAGTTTTATTTAGTCTATTGCCAATGCAAGGCATACGTAATAAAACTACAAGTTTAATTAAAACTACTAGGCATGGCGACTTGGAAAGCTTACATAACACAATCTCCCCATACCAAAAAAAAAAAAATTAAGGGGCTACCACTTGCAGCACGGAACGAATGTAATCCACCAAGGTGTCTTTCCTTTTCCCATTAGAATTTGAAGTTGACGTCAGCTATCAACTGGTTGCCATGGCCCTGGTTTGACTTCACCATTCCTTAGTTCTTAAATGTTTTAGAGAGAACTGCTGTGAGATTCCGTAATCTCAACCCTCAACCCCCTCTCCTCCCCCACTTGCAAGTGACAATCCAAAACGCATGGATTGCTACTTGGATTGGTTGGGAGGTAAGGGGAAAGAGAAGGAAGCATATAGCGAGGAGTGGCTGGGACACGAAAAGCCACAGAAAAACTTAAAAACTAAATTAAAAAAAAACAAAAAAAAATGTAAAATTACACAGAACTTTTATCGAATGGTATATTATTCGAATGGTATATTATATCGTATTCGAATATGCTCTTAACGAACAATAATTCGAATATTCGTCCGACTCCCAGTAGTTTCCGAAGCGCGAAAATCTACCGGCATCGTTAGTAAATATCAAGACGGATATAATGCGCGCTCAAATTTCTGCCAGCATTCATTCCCAACTGAATTCAAAAATTAACGATTTTAACAAAAATTCTTCAAACTTACGGGTGCTTTTTCTTCTGGGTAACCAAAGTAGGAAAACCGATCATCGTAACCGCTGTCAACGCCATCCGGCGACGCGGGTTATGAAACCAAATAGACGAAGAAACAAGATGCTATGAGGCAACCGAAAAGATGAGCCACAACGCTGTCTCCAGTGCAACACGGGTTGTATGTAATC
>JAHWFP010062706.1:0-10386 GCA_023313725.1 Lithobius niger
GAATTATGTTCTTAGTTTGACGCAAGGAATTAGTCACCCAAGTATGGACATAACCTTTTGTTACACCCTGTATACATAGCTAAGAAAGGCTGAATAGTTTCTTCTCGGCTGGAGTCTGTAGCCAGTGTTCACCCAGCATGGCGCAATGGTCAGTGCCCCGAGCCCACGCTTGGAGTCCTGGGTTCGAATCCCAGTCGGGGGGCAGTTTTCTTTTCTTTCTTTCTCAGATTAGTGTGTCTTGTATTTTCACAAGTCTAGTCTTAAATGCAGACTGTTTGTGGTAATTATCTAGATTAGGGGCACCACGCCAAATCCCTTAATTTTTGTACTAACCGACGCTACTCTTCATCATAACACCATTCCGCATCACGAAAGCCGAAGGAAACGTCTATAAACTTTTCAAAAAATTATTTAAAAGACGTAAAATGCTAGTTACAGACACGCTAAAGCTACGGTAGTGGCAGCCATACTGTGAGGTATTTGATTCGGGAAGCAAGGTAGCCGGAAAACCCGATTTTCACAACAACAAACGTTCTTTCGTTGTTTTGTTATTGCCAGTTTCGTGTGGTTTTGGTGTTATTGTCAGTTGGGTTAGGTTAGGTAGGTTAGGTTAGGTTAGGTTACGTTTCCGTAAAATTTTAGTGCGGTGCAAATCGGGTTTTCTGGCTACCCTTCTTCCCTCAAAATATGGCTGTCGCCGCCGCTGCTTTAACACGCATATGACTAGCATTTTCCGTCTTTTGAATTTTTTTTTTACAACCATACACCCTTTCCCCCTGGGTTTTATGATGCGAAATGGTGTTAGGATGAAGAGTAGCGTCCGTCAGTACAAAAATTAAGTGATTTGGCGTGGTGCCCCCAATCTAGATAATTACCCTGTTTGCTTCGTTAACTACTGTGGTTTCTTAGTGTCTAGCTGCAGACAGGTGAAAGCGTTATCGCACACTTTGATTAAATATTCCTTTGTCATGTGTGCTTTCACATCATAACATGTCTGAATGTTTGCTTTGCAAACTCATCTGACTTAGCCTTCTTTAAGTGTGCCGATCATAAAAATACCGTTCTTTGTTTCTAGTGCTTTCTGCCGCAGTGATAGTGCATGTCCGCTGATTCATGTATACTATCATGCGTCGCGTAATACAATATGTCAATTGTCTTATCGTCGAAGTTTAAAATGGTTAAGAATTATAACAAATCATAAAATGTTATTTTGAACAGCGTGCCTAATTGACTATAACTCGCCAAATAAAGAAGCATCCATCATAGCAGCTGGGCTGCACTGCTTACTGCAGCACTGTTTATGTTCATTTTCCCTATGGACAAGTTCTTTATGAACTTAAAGTGTGCGCGGCTTAAAGAGTTCGCCGCAGAACGAATACCGATAAGCAATTGTACTTTTTGGCAGCAGAGTGCCTTGTTGATATCCAAGATGGTTACAAAAACAATGGCGGCCGTCGATTAAAGCCGCCCCCTCCAGGAAGACGTAGCCGCTCGTAAAATACTTCCAGGACTCAAAATACACCACGCACACAATAATAAAGGTTTTATTGTGATACAAAATAATTAAGCAAACAACTTCATCTATTCAGCTAGCAGAATAGTAAAATAAATGGTTTATCCTATTACTGTAGTTCCAATATTCTAAGTTTTAGTCTTCTGTACAGCCGTACCGACTTTGTCCGTCCGTCCGTCGCTTTTTTCAACTTCGCAACGGTACCAGAAATTGACGACCACTGTTTACAACGTTCGATTCAGTGTCAAACGTTAGTTAAATAACATGGCAAATTAAAACATCGTTGCCTCCTTATAGCTAATAGACTTCTTCGATGTAACTAAATTAAATAATAACATTTCATCGTCGAATTGAAATCCTAAAGATTTGTGTTAACGCAGCCGTAAAAACAAAAACATTTTAGCTTCGTTTAAAAGAGTCTTGTCGCATTGTTGCATGAATGAATAGGCTTACGATCGAACCAAATTCTCCATAAGGCCTATCTGCTACTTACGAAACTAAAACTGCCGTTAAAAAAATTAGGCCTAAAAAATGGAAAATAGCTCCAAAATCACGTTACCATGGTAACGTTAATAGTTGCTTCGAGTCGCTGTGCAGCGTTTCTCCTGTCCCTTCCCTACTATACCACTGATCTATATAGGCTACGTTGCGCATTACGTTGTAACACTGTAACTGTGCGCGCGGAGGCATACCGTGTTGCAAAACTGAATAGGCTTACTGTATACAATCCAAATCCCCGTTAGTTGCTACTTACGAAATTAAAGTTGTAAATTAGGACTAAACGCTGACAATTATGCCTAAAACGTAAAATAAGTTTAAAAGCTAACACATTTGTAACGGGCAATTCTGATGGTTACTGTTTTTATGTTATATAATAGAGCTAGCTGTTGCAATGCGTGATAGAGAAGTGTGACTCACTATTGGTAGTGGCAGAACTGTACAGAAGACCGGATGCGACTAGGTAGTCGCTGTAGCCGCTTGTTTATTTAACTATCGAAGTATTAGTAGGTGTGATTAACTTGACTAATAGGATCAGCAAGTCACCAGAATATTATCCACCGCGATAATCACCTTGCCCAGTATTCTATTGTAAAGTTCCCACCAAAATACTGAAATAATTTCCGAGAGCTTTCCAGGTTTTCCAGAGTAGTTGAGGTTAATTTCCAGGGTATTTACCATAATTTCAGAAAGGTAATTTTTTCACACGTTTTTCCCGTTTTACTTGGTTATGGGCTCACAAAGTGCAAAACAGTAGCCTGGTTTAATAAACTTTTTACTATCAATATAGAAGCATAAAGGTAAAATTCTTTGCTACAATATCCTAACACAATACGTTTAATGCACTTTAGCCTATGTCTATGTCTATAAGTGGAACTTTCATTGCGCCCCCCCCCCTGGGTTTTCCAGTTTTTTTTCGTGAAAATTTGAGCATGCCCCGAGTTTTCCCTGTTTCGAACAAATTTTAAATTTCATCAGGTTTTCCAGGTTCTGCTACTTGTACCAGAGTAGAGAATACGCAGGACTTCTCACTGAATTCACCGAACTTTTCAATATTTAGTCCGCAACGGCTTCTGTGAATGCTGTGTGCTGGCTACGGCCCTGTATAATAGGATTAACAATGGCGGCCTTTCAATGGTTGAATGATTTCACTAATTCAATTGCCGATTTTGTTGAAAACTTGGCGGCTTCTCTTACACCAGTTTTGGCTTTGGGTTAAATAAACATTAAACGCCCGGCTTACGGAATTCCACGCAGCTTCAACTTTGTTTCCACTTAGGTGCAATCGTAATTGCTGTAAATTTCACTGTTAATCAAAGTAAGCCTACCCGCACACGTGTCCTGACAATCCTTCTCGCTAGCTACACGGATAATAATAAATAAAAAATAAAAAAAACATCTCAATGTCGGAATCAGAAGATTCGAATTAACTCTCTGACTCAGAACACTGATACGTTTAGGTGACTCATATTCTCAAGTGACGAACGGATCTCCTATCGGTAATAGTTAGAAAGTATCGGATACTACTCTGGCGACATCCGGTACATCAGTAAATCAGAGAGGAGGAGATACACGGCCTGATAAATACTTCAAGCAACTTTGATATGATAGTGACGTTGCAATAACGAATACTTAAATGATTCGCCGTTGGTCTGTTGAAGGTCGATTACAAGTTACGACACAAGGAAACAACACACATTCTAAGATACAACAACATGGCACTCAAACTGAGAAAAAAACCACCAAAGACTATGAATGAAAAGGCATTAAAGGTGCATTCCTCCCAGCACCATTTTTCTCGATCCTCACATCAAGTACGGCCCCAAAGTTCTATTTACTTAGCGTTAGCCAATCCATTGCTAAAAATTCGTTTTTAAATGTGGCGTCTACGAGATTTTCTGTTGAATATTGGGAACTATATTTATTAGCATTCTGCGATTAAAAGGACATTCCTCCCAGCGCCATTTTTCTGGATCCTCCACATCAAGTACGGCCCAAATGTCTATTTACTTACCGTCAGTCAACCCCTTAGCAAAAATCCGTTTTAAAATGTGGCGTCTAGGAGATTTTCGGTTGAATAATTGTTAACTATGTTTACTGCGGGACGCACGTATACGATCCTTTGCGCGCTTACAATAACCATGTGTGTGTGTGCATGTACTAATTTGCTAATAATTACCATGAGATGAAACATGTAAAAGACTAATGCGGTAAAAATTAAAATTAATTATTCCAATAGATCGCCGAAGCAAAATTAAAGGACACTAGCCTAGAAAATTATAAATTGTGATGTTAAAATACGAGAATCATTCCTGGTTCATCTATCAGGCATAATGCAAACTGAGACAGTGGCAACGTTCTTTGCTCCGAGGAACGCAGCTACTATCTCGTGACCTTGGTGGTTGTATATGCGCAGATGGCGATCAGCGCGTGGCTTTTATAAGGCAGTCCAGGTGTACCTTTAGCGCCGGTGCACATGTGCGGTACCGCATTTGCGGTTTGGTTTACGTGCCATCTGTTGAGTACACTGCACACGTACCTGCGTCGACGTTACGTTACCGCCCGCCGCTCGTGCGGTCGTTTTGCACCGCAATTCCCCCCGTCAACGCAGCGGTACCGCAGCGTTAAAAAAAACGCAATTGCGTCTCTGAGTACCTTGGGTAGCTTGAGCGGTGCACACGTCCGTCGTTTATCGCAAAAGCGTTACCGAAAATGGCGTCCAATTCCGAAGAAATAGACATGGAATTGTTTATTGGGGGAGTAAAAAACTATCCTGAAATATGAAATGTTGCTGCAGAAATGATTGAAGACTCAATGGAAAGTAATTAAAGAACTTATTCGAATTTTTTAGTTAATCTGCAAAGGATGTATAACATTTTCCGCTGGTACGTCTTAAATTAGTACATCAATGTACCAAAATTCGTCGCATTGGTTTTAAAATATATTTTTTGTTCACGAGGTAGCGAAAAAAGCAATATCGTCTCATTGGTTTCAAACTATAATTTTTTGTACACGAGGTTAGGGAACCGAACGCGCACATACGTCGCCGAAGCGGCACCGTTGCGTCAACGCGCGTTAATAAAACGCACGTGTGCAGTGATTGGCTGCGTCACCGCAGCGTCGCCGCGCGTCCAAAAAACGCACGTGTGCACCGGCGCTTAAGTGATCCCTTGCGCGCTTACACTAACCTTGGCGTTTCATCTGTGTTGTGTGCATGTACTAATTTTTAATCATTTGCTAATAATTACCATGACATAAAAAATCTTAAGGACTAACGTGTTAAAAATTAAAATTATTCATTGCAGAAGATCGGCGAAGAAAAATTATAAGATACTAGCCCCCAAAAAAATTGGAAAGTGAGATGTGTTAAAAAACGAAAATCATTCCGGTTTGCGCCGACCCAATTTTTCCATTAATGCTGTTGCGTCTACTACGTCCAATGCCAACTGAGATAGAAACTGCGTTACTCGCTGCGAGGAACGCAGCTACTATCGTAGTTGGCCTTGTATTACTTCGCAGAGTCTTGCGAAACGGTGCGATGGTAACCTTCGCAAGTGGCGATCGGCGCGTGGCTGTAGTAAGACCGGCGGAGTGTACCTTTAATATAGTTCATAAAGTAGGCTTACGCACCCATCGCAATCGTCGATCCCTACATTTCAGTTATTGTTATAGTCACAACCTACTAAAATGGTGTAAGTTTTTTTTTTATTTCATGCTTCAGATAACCAGTAGCTAAGTAGCATATCCTGTATCCTCACAAGGCCAGTTTTTAATGCAGGCACGTTTGCATTTACCCTTTACCTTCTGATTACTTCTTTATTTATAGTTTGCATTATTTCTAGTGCGGAGACCAAAAAGCAATATTGCTTTCCCTCCTTGTATGTATGTTAGTGCCCTCTAGGTCACCACTGAGAAAGACTGAATAGCTACTTAGCTCGGCTGGAGCCTGTAGCCAGAATCCGCCCGGGTAGCATATTGGTTAGAGCGCCCGGCTATTGAGTGGAAAGTCCTGGGTTCGAGTCCCAGTCGGGGCAGTTGTCTTTTCTTTCTTTCTCAGACTAGTGTATCTTGTATCCTCACAAGGCCAGTCTTTAATGCAGACTGTTGCTTCGTAAAAGGACAAGGTTGAGTTAAAAATGTTCTATAAAACACCGATGTTCCTGATACAATAAGTATGATGAACGCACAGTTTGCTTTTATAATCACAATCCTAAGATAGTCACCGTCTAAAAGGCAGAAGAAGCCAAGGAACCAGGAGTACAGGCAAGGCTTTTCTAAAAGGTTTGCTGAAAAGAACGCACTAGATAGTACCAGGAGGAAATGAAAAAACCATAGGCATACTACGCATGCTTTATTAATTTCCTCCTGGTAGTATTGATACTGATACTAACAGCTTCAAAACCCTATAAAAAAAACCACTCAGATCATAGGGTCGGGACTGGAGGGGGGGGGGGGAGCTGAGGCCTTTTTGGGAAATTTCGACTGCTGAAAGTGTCATTTTTGAGGTCCAAAAGTTACTTTTTTCCTTCTGTTTGGTCAATTTATTTGTGTGACCGCCCCTTGAAGAAGCCCAAAAATGTACGACCCTCTCAAGAGTGTCCAAAAATATCCATGATCCTCCCCCCATTCCCTCCGCCTGTCCCCGATCAAAAGTAATGACCTATCCTTACCCTATTGTAAAGCTTATGAGTACTTTCTTAAATCTATCAGGCCATCCGCGACCAGTCTGATTCGATGACGGTACGTCCATCAAAAATAACGTCACGTCAGTCTTTTAGGAATGGACTCGATGCTTCTAGTCTGCTGAAAATACGGTTTGACCCTCAAAAAATTGCTACAAAAGGTTTCTCAACGATTTTTTGTAATGTCAGGTGTGCTGAATAACATACTAAAAGTTTATCAAAGTTTAATCACTGGAATGGCACAATTTTCAAGATGGCGTCCAAGATGGCTGCCAAATACAAAACTAGTGTAGTGAAATTGCTACAAAAGGTTTTTCAACGGTCTTTTTGTGATATCAGGTGTGCTGCATAACATACCACAAGTTTACCAAAGTTTTATAACTGGAACGGCCAAATTTCAAGATGGCATCCAAGATGGCTGCCAAATACCTAACTCCTATTGTTAAATTGCTACAAAAGGTTTCCCAACAGTTTTTGGTAGTATCAGGTGTGCTGATTAACAAAGTAAAACTTTACCAAAGTTTGACCAATGGAAAGGCCCAATTTTCAGTACGTGCCCGAAATAGCCACCAAACACCAACTCCTAGAGTTTTCATCATACAAAAGTAAAGTCCGTGACTACCTCTATGTTTTTATGGTTTGTATTTTATTTATCCATATTTTACAAAAATTAACAAAATTATCAATTTTGACATATTTATTTAGTCACCGTCACGTTCTTCTTCCCAAACACATTCATTGAACTGATTTTTACAAGAGTCTTGTTTGGCACGGTCCACAAGTGAACGTGCATGCTAGTCCATACCTCGTGCAACTGCATTTTTTTGCTCGACAGACAGTTGGGCAATTACAATATAGCACGTGCAGAAGACTCTATGGTGCAACGGGTTTATTACTCATGACTATAACTGGTATATACTGATTGTCCAAAAGCTTTAACCCTCAATTGGTCGCATTCAGTTATTGCTCTTTTCGATCCAAACCATGTTTTGGTAATATACTGCGAAGCCGCAGTATTTTGCGGACGACTCGGTAGAGGAATGCCGTCTAGAGTAAGGAATGATATCGAAGAAACACATTTTTTTATTGAAGAGTTGGTAGTGCAAAGAGGGAAAAGAATCAGTACTTCTGCACCCAAACAAGACTGCCATTATCTTGATTCCTAGCTTCTCTAAAACGGATTTCAGAGCAGTAACAGATTTGCACATTTCTGAATCGTTCGTTCACAGCTAAATTTTTGAAATGTGGCTTCTTGCCTACACTAAATAAGTGCGAAGTTGTATCATTTTTGTCTAAGACTAAATGAAGAGCAATAGTAAACACTATTACTAATCAGTAGTTGTTTCGTTTCACTGATGTCATAATATCTTATGACGTTTGCACCTGCCCGAACGAAAATACAGTCCTCATTGTTTGTCGTGCATAATATAGAAGGAGTGGTTAACGCTCGTTAAACCCTTTAAACCCTTTAATATAGAAGGATAACTAAATTTGTATCCTCTCCTATAGTTTGTTCCACATTATGTTTTCAGAAAACTGACTGGATGACGACTCGTTTCCTTGCACTAAGAGTGAAAAAACATGTGGATATCACACTTGTAGACTCAACAAAGTTACTGTTCGAGTTTACGAATGGGATGTTTACGTATTTTTTGCACTCGTAGAGGAAGAAAACGTGGTGTCATACAGTCAGTTTTCTGAAAAGATAACGTGGAACAAAGTATATCAACGTCGTTGGATGGTGTTTTGATGACTTGACGATGTCTACGTCTGCATCCCCTAATGCATCGATAACTCTGTGGCTCCTTTTCCAAAGTTCTTCTGTCACCAGTTTAATAAGTACCTGTTTTTTTGCGAGGTTTGGCTAGAAAATCCTCTTTCTCTTTTCTTTCGACAAACTCTGTTGCTGCATTGTACCACTTTGCACTACCAACTCTTCAATAAAAAGATTGTTACTGCGGCATCATTCGTCACTCCTCCTACCGAGACCTCAACAAAATATCACAGCTTCAATCGTGGTTTGGATCGGAAAGAACAATGATATGAATGCGGTCGATTTCGATTGGGGTGGAAGCTATCTTGGACAATCAGTATGGCTAATAAACCCGTTGCACCACAAAATTTTCTGAACGCGAAAGTGTAATTGCAAAACCGCCTGTCATGTAAAACAATGCAGTTGCGGCACAAGACATGGGCTACCATGCACGTCTGCTTATGCACCGTGACAAACAGATATTGTGAAAATCGATTCAATGAATTTGTTTAAGAAGAAGAATGTGACAGTGACTAATTGTAAATATCTTAACAATGATAATTTTGTTATTTTTTTTTTTGTAAAGTAAGGATAAATGAAATATTTTTATTATTTAGCTGTGATAAATGAATTCTAGGACCATAAAAACATAGGGGTAGACACCGACTTTACTTTTCTACGATGAAAACTGTAGGACTTAGGTGTTTGGCAGCCATCTTGGACGCCATCTTGAAAATTGGGCTTTTCCGTTAGTCAAACTTTGGTACAGATTTTGCAATCATCCTAAATTGTCCATTATTACTAGGTGCTACCGTATACGGTTGCAATTCTTTAATTATGTTCGACTGGCTGGTCCGCTGGTATCTGTCTAAGGATGACATTCACCCCTTTTACCCGGATCACCAGCTATTTCTCAGCCTGCTTTGAGGAAGTAGGCAATGGTCATCATCAAGGACCGCGGTAGCGGTCCTTATGTAAGCCTCGGCATGAATTTCCATGTTAAACGTCAAACTTTGAACTATAGTCTCGCCCAGAATTGACATAGACCAACGAAATTAGGCATTTGGGGTCGTGTCGTAACTATTTCACCACATTACAAATTTTAATGACAACAATCAAACCGTTCTGCTTCCACAGCATGGCCATTTCTTGTTGTTGTTGTTGTTGTTGTTGTTGTTGTTGTTGGGACTCTTTGCCCTCACCTGGAGACCGAACCACTGAACCGGTTTTCAAGCTCTATAGCTTAAAACGTAGGTCTGGACAAGGCCTAGGGCCTTTCGCAGGCTATTTTAACGTAACTACAATATTCTTGACACGGAAAGCCAAATGGGCTAAATGGGCAATGAACCGATTTTCAATTTGTATAGCTTAAAATGTAGGTATTAACACCGACCAAGGCCTTTTGAACCCGATTTTGATGTGACTGCAGTATACTCGTCGGCAGAGCAATTATTATTGCAGAGCACTGGGCAGAAATCATTAATGTTGCTGTTGGGACTCTTTGTCCTCACCTGGAGATCGAACCACAGAACCGATTTTCAAGTTCTATAGCTTAAAACGTAGGTATGGACAAGGCCTAGGGCCTTTCGCAGGCTATTTTAACGTAACTACATTATTCTTGACACGGAAAGCCAAATGGGTTAGAACTTTTGCTCTCACCTAGAGATCGAACCAATGAACCAATTTTCAATTTGTACAGTTCAAAATGTAGGTATTAACACCGATCAGGGCCTTTTGAACACGATTTTGATGTTACTGCAGTATTCGCATCGGTAGAGCAATTATTATTATTGTAGAGCACTGGGCAGAAATCATTACGTGGAGTAACAAATTTTTGCAGAAATTTTGCAGAAAATATAAATTTGGTACACAAGGCTTTCTTAACAGTAAAAATCGAACCAGCCATGGACCCCAATGAAATACCCAAAGTGCCATCAGTG
>JAHWFP010062715.1:0-14202 GCA_023313725.1 Lithobius niger
TATTGATTTTAACTAAAGATAACCACATTGAAGAATGCAACCTGGGCAACAGAATTATCTTTTTACAATACCAGTACTGTCAGTTGTTTCCCTGTATTCTTGATCCACAGCTACCAAAGGGACATGCTGTTTAACATGAAGAGCTACTATAACCTGGCCTTCTGTTTAGCCAGTACAACCACTGGGGATATCTTGGAGATACCAACACTGATGACCTTTAGAATTTTCGGAGGAATTAACATACTTGCTCCACCTGAACAGGGTATGAAATTAAAAAATAAAACAGCTTTGAGTTTCTGTAGGAAATTATTAGAAGATGAAGCATCGTTTGCTTCACTCTTTGACTGAATGTGGAAAGAGTTGGCAGAACTGCAAATGGAGGACCTGGGAATGTTGGTAAAACTCTTGACCTTCTATCGGTCTTTTTGGGTGGTAGGGATTTCCGTCTGCAGCATGAGTTCTTCAAGCAGTACGGAAAACTGACAACAAAAAAGATGGTAAGGCAGCACAGACATCATGATAAAAATGACCACAGACGTTCTTTTGAATTCTAAGTTTTCAAGTTTGAGAAAATGTTGCCGTCCCATAACAGTTTCTGACAATTGGGAAATATCCTCGTACGATTACATGGGCTTCACGTGTTTGTGGCGTTCTGGGGGAGGCAAGAGTCTCTCAGTTAATCAGTGAGCACGTTGCTGTTCAGAATCTGTTTTCTTCTATTCAAGTTTCATACGAGTTACAAGTAACGAACGTTCAATATATGTACATTCAATAGACTTTAATGGATTACGTGGTTATCTCGAATGCAGCCAGTGTATTGCAAATACAAATTCGACCAGCGCCAACACTCGTATCAGCATCAGAGCTTCCCTAGATTTAGACACTTTACCGATTTGCTGACTCAGCTATCTTAATTTTAAAAAACCATCGCCTCCAGAAAATACCTTACGTAGTGGACACATTTTTTTGTGACACAACAGATTGCTGAGTGAGTCACTCTTCTGCGTTCGTAGGGATATCTTGATGTTCTCCTGGTGCCACAGACCAGGAGAACATGAAGATATCCCTACGAACGAGGAACAGTGACTCACTCAGCAGTGACTCACTGTTTGTGATCAGTGGATATGACTAGCCAGTAGTTCATTTCCTCTTCCAGTAGAGAGGTAATCCAGAGTGACTGCTTTGACTGACTGAAAAGTAAGAATTGCCTTGCCACGATGTACGAATATTGTAACTACTCAATGTGATAATACCAAGATTCGGGTTTTTTCTTCGGATTCCATCTTGTTACTCTGCGTTGCTAGGGGACTATGCTGTGAGTACCACCAAGAATTTATAGGGTTGGGGAGGAGAATATGTGGCTAAGACCCATACTGAAACGTCTTAGACACATTCGTATTTGCTCAGTCTTAGTTTATAGAGGGCGCCATGCGTTTTACGTGGGAATTTCTACTCAGTTTTAGCCTAAGTAGCTTGTATTTAATCATTAGTTAGTCTAGCTTAGTTGTAATTTACTTTACTTTAGATTAGAGCTGAAAAATGAGCCAAAATTATCAGATGGAACACGTGGCGCCCTCTGAAAACTCGGACTGTACTAATAGGGACGAATCTAACATGTTTCAATAGGGACTTTTTAGAGTTACAAATTCTCCTCCCAAACCCTATAAATTCTTGTTACCACATATTAGGCACCGGTAGCAGTGGTTGGCCACATAGGTCCTAGTAGTCTCACGGGTTCAACTTGTTGGGATAGACCCCCAAACACCAACTAAAGTCCGGAATCACTGTATGTATGCGATCCTAAACAATAAACTGCCAAGGAATTAAGCAAGAGTAACAGGCTGTGCACAAGAAGCGTGCGATCGGTTAAGAAATTAGCTACTTCTACCGGTTAGCCACCGACTGTCGTCCTGCAGATATGGTACAGCTATTGGCCGTGAGCCCAATTTGCCAGCATGCGATAGCCATGGTAACTAGGAAGTGTTGGCTTACTAGTAGGCTCTTGAAGATGTGAACAGCCTATTACAATAGAAACAACCAAGTAATGACGTCACACCTAGCTTTCATGAGTGCGTAACGTGCCTCCTTGTGCTATAATGTTTGTTGAGTGGAGTTGGTCTGGACATAATGGCATTGCATCCTACACACTATTTATCATTACCTACCTACTAATTTATGTATTTTTTTTCGTCCAAATTATGTCAGGTTCACTACTATTTAAGTATTTTTGCTGTGAAACTTTTAACTCGGGGAGATTATCTCATCCTGGACACTGTTTTAGTGTCCGTGATCAAGAGCCTGAGTATGGCGCGGAGAGTTAAGGTATGTTATTAAAATGCAATTTATTAAAATTGTTAAAATGCAATCAATTTTTATGTTTTACCTTTTTACGTTTAACATCCTTTACTGGAGTGTCTCGTCATTTTTTAACCGCTGCCGGGAGAATCAATTAATTTAAATTACTTTATTTTTAATGCAGCGACCTGCTTACATTAAGGCTTTTAAACTCTTTCCGGCTTCCCGGCTACCTACACCGGTTATCAACACAAGTACAAGAAGTGTGCCGCTTCCCGAATGGCATTACGGGTAATCATGTCGCAAATTTAGGTACGTCGCGAAGTTTAGGTTAGAATCAGCTTACTTTTTATTATAAATATTTTGCTAGAATAACATTTACTGTACTTTCCGAAGCCACAAGCTCCAAATGTATGGCATGCGTTACTGCATAGGTAAACAAACAAATGTATGCCTTGGTAATGTCCTTTTTGTGTTTCGATAAAAACTGGCCCACAAAAATCAATTCCTGGGGATTGAAACGGATTCGACTCACTGACTCGCTCAAATGGCAATGGCACTTCAACTTCACTTTCAGGTTTAGCGTTCCATCTGCAACATCTCATACATCCATGTATGCCTTTTCGAACTGACTGTCTACTACGCAATAACCCTACATCCTTTCTTAACCAGGCCATAGTACTCTGAACCCCTCCATATAAACTCTTATAAAGTGTCTGTCCCTGGTAAATAATGCCACCAATTTTCCACCTTTCAACAAAAAAGGGTGTTTTTGATTTTCAGGAAATCTTGAATACTCCAGTCTTCCTCCTAAACGAATGAGTTTTCCTTATCCAGGAACAGTTTAAACTGGAAATGCAGGAACTCCTATTCACTTCTTGATCCTTCATCAAGGCTTTAATTTCATCAGCAAATTCTTGATGACTAAAAGAGATATTTCTCGGCTACCTTTATTTCCGGGGAAGTTAGCCAAACGGATATTTAACCTCTCTTTTGAGACAGTTGTTGAAGAAACGCATTACCCATGTGGTCACTCGAGTTAAATGCTGCCATGAACTTCAAACTTCAGAATGGGCTCCGCACATCCACATAATTGAATAGTTACATTGCAAGCTTGCTCTTCAAGAATGACATTGGAGGTGTCTTCGTCCTGCATACGTATCAAAGAAACCTTCCATTCTACGTCCGGTAACTTAAGCCTTTCCGGTCCAGACCACCACTCTTCATTTCCGTTAGCTTAGGCAAACCTTATCCTCTTCTTTTACCATCTGCAATGTTTTGTTTGCTGTTGCAATAATGCCAATTACACCTCTCACAAATATTGCCTTGGATCTCTTGGACTCGGCGTGCCACAAATACTTTTCATATGGATGGACTTTTCATAAGTTGCAATGGCGCCAATTGGGATTTTAACGTCACAAAACAAGTCAGTAGGTAAACTTCAGTAGGTCTAGTATGTTCTCTGCTTTATCGAAACTAGTACATCTTGCGGAACGGATGGACTTTCTGCCTTTCTACTTAAAGAGATCTCAGCTGAAATTTGTTACACTTTAGCCTTGCCTTTCACCATGTCATTTGAGCAGGGTGTACTTACAGAAATTTGGAAGAACGCCACTGTTGTCCCGATTTTTAAGAAGGGGTCACCATCTAACCCGGAAAACTACCGACCAATTGCACTTACGTGCGTGGCGTGTAAAGTCATGGAGGCTGTCATACGAGACACATTGTCGCCATACTTAGTAGAGTTGCAAATTATTAATAATGATCAATTTGGATTGTTGAATTGGGGTTGAAATTTTGGCTCCGGGTCAATCACTCGAGCTCGCGGCAGATATCCAAAACGCCCACAGCTGGTCAAACTTGTGGCAGCTTCCTCTGTCTACTTCGAAATGTAAGTCCATGCATATTGGATCAGTATGCCCAGATTATCACTGTTTGCTTGATAGAGAGACTCTCCCCTTTGTGAACAAAATCAAGGATCTGGGTATCTGGTTCTCCGGTGACCTTAAGTCTTCCCTACACTGTTCGAAAGTATGTTCAACAGCCTTCCACCAGCTGGCGGTGGTTAATAGATGTTTCATGTCTGGCCATCTACGAACCAAGGTGTGGGCGTTTAAGGTCTTTGCCCGCCCAATACGTGAGTAAGCCACTCGTATGTGGTCCCCATATCTTGCTAAAGACATCGACTTAATCGAATCCGTTCAGAGAAGATTCACCAAGTGCCTTCCAGGACTTCGAAATATTGATCATATAGAACGTGTCTCAAGAGTGGGACTTGAGCTTCTGGAATTGCGCTGTTTAAGATTTGACCTCATCTTGACATACAAGATTCTTCGAAACTTAATCTCGATCAACCTTCCTTTTTTCGACCTAGCACCATGCATTCGTAATACCAGGGGTCACCCTTGAATACTTGAGACTAGGCGATCCAGACTTGACTGCCGAAGATTCTTTTTTGCGGTGCGGGTAGTTCCCGTTTGGAATGCCCTTCGTTCTAGGACGGTATGTATAGATTCGGAGTACGGCTTCCGGAAAGAATTATAGACGGAAGATCTGTCTGCCTTCGTTAAGAGAGCATCATAATCTCTCCTTCATTTTAGCACTGGTACGGTGTCAGCGTCTCACAACCAAACCGTCAACTATCAACTATTGTGGTATATGCGTTATTTTTATCATTACCATTTTTAATGTTCGATTGTAAAAGAGAAATGGTCGAAAAAATCAGCTACAATAAAAAAAAAATGGAAATGTGAAATTTGTAGTCAAAAAACGAAATCCGGTTCAGAAACGAAAAAAAATTCTGAAATTGTTGATCACTGTACAGAGGAGCTTAGTGTTGATGGAAAAGTAAATAAGAACAACCAAGAACCTTTAAACAAAGAGCTCGAAAATGCCAACGAAACCAGAGATGCTAAAATCCATGCAGACATTCTAGAAATAAAAAAAATTCTTTTTGGAATAAAACAAAAAGTTGACGAAATCCCAGACATTAAACGTGAATTAACTGAAGTCACAAAATCCTTAAACTTCGCACATGAAACAATTGAAGCGCTTCAAAAAGAAAACGATAGCCTAAAAAGCACAATGCAAAAATGCAACGAGCGAATCGATACTATTGAAAAGAAACTGGAAAACATCGTTAAAGTGAAAGAAACAATGGACCACTTAGAAGCCAACCAAAATGAAAGAGACCAATACGAGAGAAACAAAAACTTGGAAATAACTGGTGTGGAAACTTGCAAGAATGAAAACATAGCTGACACCATGGAAAGAATAGCTGAACGTTTTGAGATACCCAGTTATAACATCATACAAATTGACAAAATGCACCGACTGCCATCTAGGAATGATAAAGGAACTTCGGCGATCATTGTTCAGTTCAAATTTAGACATGACAGAGACCTCTGGGTAAAACACAGGAAAAAAATCGTCACTAACGACGATTGTTTCCAGAGTGGAAATGGAACGAAAATTTATCTTAATGAGCAAATGACGCCTTACTACCGACAACTCTTTTGGCGAACAAAAGAATTTGCAAAGCAAAATGGTTATAAATTTGTATGGTTCAAGGAAGGTAAACTTAGGCTGAGAAAAAATGAAAAAGAAAAGTCAATTCACATCATAAAATGTGAAAATGACTTTAAAGTTCTTGATAGAATGAATCAATCCGAAAACGACCAACAAACACCTTCAGCTACGTAAATAAGATAAGAAACGATTTTTGTGATGCCCACGATATTTTTTTAAATGGTAACAATGATTCCATTAATATTTTGCACGTTAACATTAGGAGTCTCAGGAAAAACTGGGAACTGCTTAAAATCGATTTGCAAAGTACTGATATTATTTTTGATATAATATGCTTGACCGAGATTGGTATTAAGGAAAACGAAACTGAATTATTGTAGGGAAAATGTAGGGACAGAAATGTGGGGAGTGGGCGGCCCTAACGTGATGAAACTAGAGTGTGTGGGAATCAATAATAAAGAAGAGACTTGGCTGGGTTGAATATTTGATGGTTCATTACTGTTGGATGTTATATACAGCCTCGCCTGCCACGACTTTAGCCAAACAGTTCTTAATTATGACAATGTGATGGGTAAGATACAATGATTGACAGGGACATGAAAGTTTAAACGTGGCGGACTGGGGAAATTGGGGGAGGAAAAGGAACAAATTTCTAATAGTAAGGCCAAAGATTACTTACGGGACGTTTAGGGTGGAAAGCTGGTTTGGAATGACTAATAATATTTTGATTACTTAAAATTAACAATATGTTGGCAAGGCTGAGCGCATGCTTAACAATTGATTTGAGTTCGGCATGCACAACAATATAGTGACTTGAATTTCAATAATAGAGGCAGGGCACACTTAAGATCGTCATCCAGGCTCAGCTCAAGGGAATCAAGATGCTGGGTCAACAGTCCCAGCATCAGTTCGTCCAATATTGACGTTAACAGGAGCTGAGGCAGGATGAGTCACTACAGAATGCCCCCCTCCCTGAGACAAAAGTGCAGCAGCTCCGTATGATGCTGATGTTTTCTTTAACTTTGGGTATTGCCAACTTGAACTTTGATTTTGTCGAACAGGCTCGGGACCCAAAAATAATGACATGAAAAAAAGAAAATACACAATATTACACTTAATAAATCGATCCCGGTTAAAGGAAACGGAATGGTTTACAAAAACTCTAACTTATTAGTTGCCCAGCCCTAAATGTGGCGAGGGACAACTGTAAGACCTTACAACTAAACTTACAATCTAATTCCGTTCCACCTAGATCCCGGTAAATATTGGTACGGAGAGATCCTTCCCAACATCTAGGATTTTTAATAAATCAGACAGCGTTTATATTGAGGTTGTCAAACAGCCAGTGAGTTTAAGGGTTGACGGACATTTTTTATTTAAAATAGTGACTTGAGTTATTATGATACTCGTTAATGCACACGTCCGTCACGACTCAAAGTTCAGTGCTAAATGCAAAGACAAAGGTCGACCAAATAAGCTGGCTGCTGAGCCCAAACGCGTCTCAGTAAGAAATACTTTAAAAAGTATCAAGTATAATTTAAAAAGTAATATCTTCAATTAAATTAGATTGAAGGAGAAAAAAAAGAATAAAAAAGTCTTTCAAAGGTTCTGTTTTACCTGAGTAAATTAATGCTGATAAAAATAAGCGCTGGTTCAAGTCAAGCATTTAATGAAAACGTTAGGATATATTTAAAACTGAATTAAATTCTCTTCAACGATCATCATATTAATGACAAGAAATAATGATGCAATTACAAAATAACTATGTTTGATTCGCATACTTAAAATAGCAGTCGCTAACTATTTACAAGAATACCGTGTGCAATCCAGATTATAAGTATATACACTCATGGATAGCGATGTTGCTAAGCAACTTGCTCGCGCTGATGTGAGAGCATTGTTGATGTCAACGCGTTCGTTCTATGAGCAGGGAGATGTAGCTGATTTGAATTATACGACTATGAAGTGCCCGCCCGTTTTGTTTGCTTATTTTCAGGTAAGTAGGCGTTATCAATTACTTTGGAAGGTTGAAATTAACTTATTAATGTTCATAGTTTTAAGTCATGCAACGATTAAGACACGATTGCTTTATATCTTTTAGAAACTGGATGTCAAAAACAAGATTCCGAATCCCCGAAAAATAAAGTGCGCTTATTCTCAAAGATGGCTGCCTCCAGGGCCGACGGGATTTCTTCATGGTTCCGAGCGGCACTATTCAACAGCTCAACAGGGGTGAACAGAGTTAATGCATCAAATTAAAATTCGTTAGCATCAAACTAAAATTCGTTAAATTGTTTGTTAATGAATGTTGAATGTGTGGATTGTATTTGTGTTCTTAAATACGAAATTTTATAGCCTACCAGAGAAAAAAAAAGGCATGCATTAGCACGTAATAGTATAGGCAACATCAATAATTATTTTTAATGATCATGGTACATAACGCATTTTTTATTTTTTTGCGGTTGAGTGAAAAGGCGTTTTCGAAGGTAACCTGAGAAATTCGACCCGATTTTTAGGGGAGAAAGACACGAAACTGCAAAAAATTATTACGGAGTAAAATTCGTAGTTAATTAAATTTAATTGCTGCGGCGTACAGTACCTTTTTTTTTTTTAAGGTTAATGCAAACTTCTTCGGAATAAGTGTCAACCAGATTACAATTGTTTTGTTGGTTCAATACAAATATTTAAATGTCGTGTGCAAGTTAGAATATTATTAAAATCTAACCTAAATGTTGATTGCACCGTTTACTCACCTTGTTACTGCATTTTTTGCACAGTTTTTGCATGATACAGTAAAAAAAACAAAATAATTCTGTGGTTCTTTAGAAGTTTACAGTGGACAACCTGCCGAAGACCCAGGACTGGTAAGTTTTATAGCATCCAAACTTAAATTTGGGTTGGATTTATGGTGCTATAAACATTTCACAGTGCCCAAAAAAGTGTGATTACTTCGCAACGAAGTGGACGCATGTTTTTTTTTTTTAATCACTGAAGATGGGACGAATGAAAATAAATTTAGATTTTAAACTTCAGGAGTGTATGAATATTTCCATGCGACAAGTGGTGGACAATATTTAAAATTGTAGTAAATCCAGAGTAGAAACTGTATCTTGTGGCTAGGGGTTGTACATGTGAGCTGCAGTTTAGGGTTTAGAGGACCAGGAAAGGTTCTCAGCTTTCTACAAATTTTCGGCGAAATTCTAGAAATTTCATGTTGAATAATCAACTCAAAATTATAAAACAGTGACATGGACATTGCACAAAAATTGTCCTAACACCACAACACTCCAATACTTTAACTTGCCAATGGGCCTAGGAAAGGATTGCTACAATTTGTGCATAACTAGGATGTTTAGTTAAATTATGCATGCAAACACTTGTCTAGCCTAGGTAAATAACTAACATTTCTTTTCAAAAATCGCATTTTGGGTTACAAACGTTGCAAATGTTGGATGTTATGGGCATACCAAAAATTTGAGGTACAACAATCTTTGTAAAGTTTGAAGCGTTGTCCAAAATTAAACGTCTGCTGTTGTCAATGGCGTAACCAAGCAGTAAAATTAATTTTTCATCATGAAACAAATCATTGGTTTCAAGATTAGATAACATGACACTCTTAAGATTGGTAAACATTTTCTGCCTGTAAATAGTTTTAGCAGTTAACATTTTAAAATATAGCCTACAAAATTCTATTTTATAGACACTACTTTTTTTTTTACAATGAACGTGATACAAGAACAAAATTGCGTCCAGATTTGTTCATTCTGGTTACCCATTTAAAGAAGTGATATCTTACATTCAAATTGTACAATCTTAGTTATTAAGCAAATTTCCATAGTTTTTGCATCAGAATTTATTGCGATTAAAATAAGATTTAAAATTCAATTATAAAAAGCTGTCCATTGGTGACTCTCGGGATAAATTAAGAAAACTACCGCGTAAAATAAAAAGTTTAAATCACTAAGGTAAGGGGGAAAATTGAATTTTGCACTTCTCTGCACTAAATGAGGTTAGTAAATTTTGCTAAAATCGCAAAATCACGCTTGGGTGGTGGAGGGTTTCCAGCGGGGCTTCTAGATCAAGTGCCTGTATCACCTAAGTGCTTACGGATCCGGCTTGGGCTTCCCCACTAAACTGCTGGTTAGGTTCGTGGTTCCACACTCAATGACTTCATTAGCTATACAGCCGCTTATCACTGGCACAGGCCGATGTCGGTAGAACCTTAAATACGGTTCCTCCTTTACAAACTGATGCGTTTGGTATCAACAGTTGACACACTCCTCCTGCTGCCAAATAGGTGATGGGTGATTTTAACCCGAACAGGGACCATTACTACTCTTCCCGGTACAAAAAGAAATCATAGGGGACCTACCTTCGTCCAAATTCAAAAACTTGAGTTATTCATTTTAGTAATTGGGTTTAATCAAAATGAGGGTTAATAGGGTACCTCACGATCTTGCTGCTACGGCGGCTATGCCTTGCAATCAAAGGGGTGATCCTATCTGTTATGGAAAGGGGGTCCAAAAAGAATACAGCTTTAAACTAACCGTCCAAAGTGACATTAGTAGCCAAATGAAAAATGGAGTTTAAGTTGATTACCTTGCGCGAGTTAACACTTAAGACCAAGGCGACCTACAAGAAGGGAAAAAAAAAAAAAAAATTACCTTGCGCGAGTTAACACTTAAGACCAAGGTGAAAACAAAAAGTACCTTGCGCGAGTTAACACTTAAGACCAAGGTAGAAACAAAAAAGGCATTGCTTCCCAGCAAAAAAAAAAACTCCAGAATTAAGTTTTCCAAGTTAATAATAAACACAGATCTGATCAACGCGAGTTAACACTTAAGACTTGAAAGGTTCTGTGTCAAATTAAAACTCCAACGGGTTTTTCACAATTTACAGCATTCGTTCATAGCAGTAAAATTGAGAAATGATACTGCCCTACTATCAAGTCTCCTCACTATGAATTAACCATAAATTGCCCGCATTTTCAACGGTTAGCATTAATACCATTTTCATCAAGCTAATTAGGTTCACTTAGCTGTAGCTTCTGGTGGGATCAAAAATATACAAAAGGAATTGTGGGCTCTAAAGAAGTGACACAAATTTATACTGGTGTTTGACCAGGTCACTTGTAATGGATGAAAATCAAATTTTGAAAGCTAATGAACATAAAACATGCAAATGAGCTGAACGAAATAAAATAAAATAACGTTAACACAGTTTTTCCAAATCATTCAAATGAGTCACCAATCTAGATCTTGAAATGTTTCCCTTGGCAGTTAGACTGGCAATAAAATGTAGAAATATCAGACAAATTGGCAACTTTTAAAACTGAAAGAGTCTGGAATTACAAAGTTAAGTGAATTCACCAGGTATTTCGTCAACAACAGGTCTCAAGTTTGAAATATGTTGGTAACCTTTCTGCAAAAGACCAGTTGAAACTTCGCGAACTCTATAAACTTGAGGAGAAATTTTCTCCGCAATTTCATATGGTCCTACAAATTTTCTTTGTAGTTTAGCCGCGAAATAACTATCCTTGTGTGATAGAAAATGACTTTTTACCCAAATTTTATCACCAACTTCGAATTCCAGAGGTTTAGGAATACGAGCATTTAGCTTAGCATATTCGTAAGCTCGATCAGAATGTCTAATTCGCCGTAATCTCTCCAAAGTTTTACGCAAATTACTAGTCAGCGTAGCAGCCCAAAGAGGTAGTGGCTGATCTAAAGTGTCTTGAATGGGAGGGTCTGTTCCTATATTTATCTCTCGGCCGAAATTTAAGAAAGCTGGGGTGTAGCCAGTTCTCGAATCAACCGAGCTGTTTATAGAAAGCATAAATAAAGGAAGTTTCTCATCCCAGTCACGCGGGTTATCGCCGCAAAATTGTGCGATCATCCTACCAATTTTCTTACACTGTAGCTCTGCTGGGCTGTTAGACGCTGGATGGTAAAGGGTAGTAACTGATTGTTTAATACCAAAACGCCTGTAAAATTCCTTAGTAATTGAGCTCACCAGGGCGGCTCCATTATCACTCACCACGCGATGAGGTACCCCAAATATCGGGAAAACTTGATTAATTAACAGCGTGACAAGCGTTTTCGTATCAAACTTTTTACATGGGTAACAAAGGAGATATCCGGTGAACAAATCTGTTACGATCAGTATATTGCGATTTTTACGCGGACTCTTGGTCATTGGCAGAGACTGCTTCCAATCTAAATGGATTGTGTGGAAAGGATGGTTCAAAGGAATGGTTTGTAGTCTACCAAGGGATCGTAAGCCATGGCCTTTATATTGTTGGCACAGATGGCATACCCGGACGAACCTATGGACCAATCTACTCATTCTTGGAAAGTAAAACAATTTCTGAACTCTTGCCAAAGTTTTTCTAGCACCGAAATGTCCTCCCGTAACCGTACTATGGTTAAGATCCAACACTTGCCTTTGTAAATTCCTAGGAAGAAATAGCTTTAGATTGGCTGACTCAAGGGGGTCATGCGCAAGGTCACAATATATTACACCTTGCTGGTCGTCATAGATGCAATTCGCTGAATATTTATCTACAAATCTCTGAATTGCGACCGAAGCAGCTTTCCAAGGTTTTCCCTGCAAAGCTAATGCTAACGTGTTCATGAATTCGTCTCTCCGAGTTTCAGCCGATATCATTTCAACCGTAATTTGAGCTACCTCAACATTGCAGTTAAAACAATCGTTGTTGAATACATAAAATGGCTTGCTGAAATTGGGAATATGTACTTCCGTGAGGGGCGGATTCATGCGATCCTCGTCGGGAGTGGTGACACCTTCAAACATCCGTGACAAACTATCCGCTGGAGCGTTTAGTCTACCGGGTTGGAAAACTAACTTAGCGTCCAATGATGACAAGAATACCAGCCATCGGGCTATGCGCCCTCTGTTGTTCTTCTTGACGTCCATCAAAGTTAAAGGGTAGTGGTCTGTCACGCACAGTATGTCACCGCCTTCCACGAGATGGCGCCACTTTTTGAGGCCAAAAACCACTGCTAGCATTTCTCGTTCAGAGCAATTATAACGAGCCTCGGCCGAAGACAGTTTACGTGATGCCATATCAACTGTAACAGCATGGTCATCGTTTGGTCCCTTTTGGCATAACAAACAACCAACACCAGAGGCGCTGGCATCTGAATACAAAATCCATTGCTTGGTAGGATCAGGATGAACTAAAATTGGAGCATCTAATAAATACCTCTTGATATTGTTAAATGCTTCATCCTCTCTAGGACCCCAAGACAAATGTTTTTGTTTGCTGTTTCGCAAGATGTCTGTCAATGCTGAAATCCTTTCAGCAAATCGAGGCACAAATCTGCGAAACCAACTTGCTAATCCTACAAATTTTCGTACTTCTTTCACGGTTTTTGGTGTTGGCCAAGCCTGTAAAATCTGTACTTTTGCAGGATTTGCTTTTACGCCATCGTCAGTGACCAAATAACCCAAAACGAGTAGTTCCTTAACCACAAACTCCGATTTTTTGAAGTTGCCTGATAACCCTTCATTCACCATCATTGACAATGCTGCTTCCAGGCCAATCAGGTGCTCCTTCCAGAGCCTTGAACCGATTCCAAGATCATCAACATAATCGATGCATCCTAGGTGATGTATCGGTTCGACACATTGCGCCATTGCACGACAGAAATTGGCTCCGCTGTTCCTCATGCCAAATTGAGCGCGAAGAGGAAGGTATTGGCCCTCAGTAGTGACAAATGATCCTATTTTGCCGCTCTCAGGGTCTAAGGGCACGTGCCAATATGCCATAGTTAGGTCCAAATTACTGCGGTATTTACATTTGTCGTAACGTGCAATGAGTGTATCAATTAGTGGTAGTGGAAATGGGTCACGCTGCACGTTCCGGTTGAGGGGGACGTAATCCACCACCAAACGAGACGTTCCGTCCTTTTTCGGCACCAAAAATACGGGGCAGCAGTGTTCACTAAAACCAGGAACTATTACGCCTAGGTCAAGCATATTTTTAACATGCTCGGCAACCTTCTGTTTACCTAAATAGCTTAAAGGGTAGGGGTGGCAAGCTACAGGAGGGGCTCCGCGAGTATCTATCACCATGGGAGGGCAGTGTTTAAATTTTCCTACTCTTGTAGAAAATGCATGGCGATACGTTACTAACAAAACAAAAAGTTGTTCCTTTTGATCTGAGTCCAAAATATCAATTTTATTCACTTTTTCACGGATCTCCTCCAGGGTGGGTTGTAGCTCTGCGTTGCCAACAATCGCACCTACAGTGGGAGGGAGCAAGCGCAAGGGGTTCCTACGGAGAGCATACACGTCGCCTTTGAATGGATGCCAAAACCAATAATTTCTATTATAGTTTAAAATCATCCCTGACCA